>CM034349.1:32238470-32374373 GCA_019925275.1 Mytilus edulis
AATCCTTATACCGTGGCAATTATTTGAAATGTTATATGCTTGTTTTGTTTGTACACAAATGCAATATATTTTTATATTATTTAAATTGTTTACTATCTCTGAATGTTTTGTTTATTTTGTAAAGTCTAACCTTTTTTTTACTTTCCCTGAAAAATAATTTGAGATGATTGTTTCCTTACAGGTGATTATTCTGTTGTTTTTGGCAAACTGGATGGTCCATCTGATATGGCGACTGGGGGATGATCCAGACAACGTAGCTATACCATACCTCACAGCTATCGGGGATTTATTAGGAACTTCATTCCTAGCTGTGGCTTTCCATTTATTGTATTTGATTGGAGACAAAGACGCAGATGTTGGCGAATAAATCATATCAATTATTAATAATTAAGTATTGATCGTGTGTCCACACTTTGTTTATAAGGATCTGATAATACTCAATCTTTTTCTTCAACCTTTTAACAATACTCAAATTTGTTGTAATGATGCACACCTTCAAAATTGGGTAGGTACAAATTTCATGTCCTTACATGACAATTATCAAAACTGTAATTATAACAAAGTGTCATCAGATTTTTATAAGATGAGTGTGGACACTCAGATGAACTAAATATCAATAGAATGGCAACATGAACATTCAACAAATATATGATTGGTCAACTGTTGAATTAAGGTAATAATGTACAATTACAAAGTAGTTCATATATTATATTAGATAACACTACAGAAATATAATACCTCAGATATTATATAACAGACAGAACTATTAGGTGACTAAGTCACCAGCTAGTCTTCCATTAAAATGAGGTCATGATAATTTAACCCTGTGGTACAATGAAATATTGTTATCTTTTGTTTTAAACCTGTTTTTGTTTTATTATTTTGTAATATATGTAAATGTTGCTTTGAAAGATGCTTTGTAAAAGCATTTAGATTATTTTAGATGATTATAATTAACCCAAACATATTGAGATTTAACGTTAGTCTTTGTTACATATAAATTCTCTCAATATGAAGATTTAATTTAAAAAGAAATATAGTCTTTATGTCAAAAGTTCTTTAGAATAGAAACTAACATAATATGTTTCCATGTTTAATGCCATTTAACAAGCTCCAGAAAAAGTTTTCTGTATATTATTTTGAACATTGTGAAAGGAATAACAGTTCTGTATTTGAAACAGTCAATTCACTAGTTTGATGCAGGCAACTCTTTGAACTGATCATTTATTCTGCAACTGAACTTCTGGTGTTTTTTTTTGTTTTTTTAGTTTTTATGTAAATAAAAAATGTTAAATCAATTAACTGAAATTGGATCCCAATTGCCTTTCATTTCCTATATAAATTTTCTGAATGATTTTGTCACCAGATTTTAATGGATCTGTTTTATATTTACCTGATTCTGAAAAGCTAAAATGTACCAATGTTTAAAAAAATTCGAAGCTTGTACCACCGTTTGTAAGTGTTGGTACCAAATATGAATTCTTGAAAATTTCAAATTACAGATGGCAAATTCATTTGTACTGTGCTAATATTAACCTGTGAATAACTGCAGATTTTGACAAACTTACTTTAGTTTTATGAAGATAAATGAAAGGTTTGATGCAAGGTGAACTGATCAACAAAATTTAGTCAGTTTTGTCTATTATATTTATGTAGTTTCCAATGTCCATATCTTTGTAACAGATAGAGATAATAAGGCCAAACAAAAAAGATGTGTGTTTATTGTCACATACTGGAAAAAAATAGGGTAGGTAGGTAGAGATTTCTTTTTTAAATTGAGTCTATGTGAGCAACATTTTGACTATAACAGTGCTTAATCAAAAATGGCAAAAACAATTAGGGTAGGTAGGGATACAGTAAACACACATACTTTTTTTTTTGGCCTAACTTGCAATTTTGAACTAGTGCTTCCGTAATCAAGGTAAACAAAAGTTTTTGAAACATTGCTTATCTTAAATCACCAGATCTCACATTTCCCCAGGACTGTTTGAAATGGTTTTTATTTTTGCTTTTATTTTATAACTTTTATTACATATTTTAATAAATATAGCATTCCAAATTCCAAATAGACATTTACATCAGAATCTTTAATGATTAACAGAACAGGACCCAGATTTAGTGGATCAATAACATAGAAATGAAATAGTTTGAATGCATTGGGCATGTATTATTGTTGTGATGATGACTACATGAGATTGAAGTTCAAAAGTCATGCATATTAATTGGGACTATGTTTGAATGATATTAGGGTTAATATTATAAACACTTATACTTTTGTACATATATTTTAATATAGGGATATTTATTTGCTCCACACATTGTATAAAACATAATCTGTGTCAGAGAAATGTTTAAATCAAAGAAGTCAGTGTTCTTTATTTTGTGATACTCATTGATAATTGACACCTGTTTCCATGACAACTAGTTGTTTGTTATGATAAAGTATTTATTTATTAAAAAGAGTTTACCTGCTGACAGTTTTGTTTCATATTTTACCATTTTGTCACAGTAAATGTTAATTTAACCATGCTTAAACATTGCCAGAGCATAAGCATGACATTTTATTTGGTCTGACTTTACATACACTACAGAAAAAGATTGGTTTATATCACAGCATACTTAAGTTTAAACATATTTATTTATAGTGGATTTGGAAACAAGTTTTGCAACTTATATTAATCCCTTTCCACTGCAGGTGCGAGTGCTGCTTGTAGCAGCATTAGCCTGCTCTTTTTCGAAATCTACAAGGGTGTCTTTAATGTTCAAGAGATATGGCTCTCTCTTAATACAGGTCAGCCATTTATTGCCCCAATCCAACAGACTATCATCGGGTCTCAAGACCATAAACTCAAATGGTGTCATGGGAGAGCCTAAAATTCAGTACCTGAAATTTTCATCCCTGAATGGGAACCGAACAAGGAATTTTTGTGTTAGTAGTCCGATGCACTAACCACTACACCACGGCTCTCCAGCATACTTGGGTATTCATCCTGTTTACTTTATCAGTTTGTACTGAAAGTAAAAGCCAATAGAAGGGATTTAAAAATGTTAGTCAAACATCTGTCCTGTTTAGGGTCATCTATAATTGTCAACCATTTTCCAAAGAGTACAAAACATACACTTTTTCAGACCCCTCACCCTCCTTCAAAAAGCGTACATCAACTGTTTTCAGATTTCAAGACAAGAACCGATCATTTTTAATAAATAGAAGATCCTGTCTATTAAAGTGTAGTTTAATATTGAAATTTGCATTGAAAAGAAACTGAAACATAACTATTTTATTTGTTGGAAAAAAAGCATACAGTAAAAATGTGGATTTTTTAACCCCCTCCCCCCAAGTGTACGTTTTGTACACTTTGGAAAATGGTTGACAATTTTTTATGACCCCTTAATAAGAGGGTAAATGGAAATTCTAATCTCATATGTAACAACTTTTGACATTTGCTAAAATTTACTGTCAAACCCATATTTGACATGAATTGGGTTGCCATTTTGAATTGCTTGAATTCACAAAAGTTTGATTTATACAACATGATCCAAAGTACAACATAATCTGCCTTACCTGAAATATGTCAGTTTAACGAGATTGCATCTAAATCTGAATAGTACAACAAACAAACAAACAAAGATCACTTTTTCCAAGGTTAGGCCTGTTGTGATTAGGCACCTCCAGGTGCAGGATTTTCTTGCTGCGTTGAAGACCCATTGGTGGCCTTCAGTTGTTGTCTGCTCTTTGTTCAGGTTGTTGTCTCTTTGACATATTCCCCATTTCAGTTCTCAATTTTTGTAATCAAATAACCTTCTGTTTGAACATTTTCGTTCGTATGACACCATCTTTTGTCTTGATTTATGAGCCAAAATCATTCATGAAGTTCCAAGGAATTTTATTCCAGATTTTTATATTTTTACAAGCTCTTTAATAATATGTTCAATTTATTTTTTAATGCATTACAACAGGAATAACAGTACTGTAGCTGAAGAGTTGTCCTTGTCAATTTTGATTTGACATCACCATTTAAAGGCACCAATTCTTCAAGTACACTTCTGTCACATTACTATAAGACGTGTCACCGTACTTTTCTATCACAAATTCATGTATGTGGTTTTGATTTTATATTAGTTATTCTCATCGGATTTTGTCTAATGCTAAGTCCGTTTCTGTGTGTGTTACATTTTAATGTTGTGTCGTTGTTCTCCTCTTATATTTAATGCGTTTCCCTCAGTTTTAGTTTGTTACCCCAATTTTGTTTTTTGTCCATCGATTTACAAGTTTTAAACAGCGGTATACTACTGTTGCCTTTATTATTCCTTAAATGATATGCTTTCCATTTATCTAATCTTATAATGCAACTGATTCACAAAAATAAACATTTGTAAAATTAATGAAGTGTATCACAAAATTGGGATTTGGAAAAAAAAAATGAAAGTTACATTTGATTTTAAGATGTAGATTTATGTACTTGCTTCTAATACCCGTATGTATAATAAATGAGAACAATTGATTTCCAAGTAGTACTGATTTATTTAAAGAAAACATGTCATAATTCTATCCAATCTTTCCTACTGTATTTTCGTTTTCTTCACAAAAATCCTCTATGACATCTAAACACTGTAAATATCTCACTAGTCCCTTGGGAATAGTATTCTCTATATATTCAATGTATTTCCACAAAAATTGTCCATAGTGTTGACGCAAGCTGTTTCTACAAGCTTGCATTAGTTTTGGCGGAAGAACTTTCTCATAAATAATTTCAATAAGTTTTTTATCTTTACAATTGGTTGATAATTCCTTTAATGTCTCACAGGAAACTGTGCATGTCGTCTGTAGTACCATCCTAAGTAGTTGTCTATATCCATTACATTCATTTCTAGACTTTAAAAGTGATAAATTTTCATCTAAATCTAATTCTCCATTTTCTTTAATGAGTATTACTATAAATTTCCATAGAATCCTTAAAGGCAAATGATTCTCGGTGAAAAGATTCGGATTGTTACTCAGTGCACCTCGTCTGATCAAGTACTCGAACACATCAAATCTCTTGTAACGAACGGCCATCATTAAAGGAAATGTACATTTCAGACTGCAGTAATCCACGTCACAATCTTGTTCTACCAAAGACACAACATGAACTAATGTATTTGAAGGATGTGAAATAACACCTAGAAACAAACAACAATCTTGTGAATGTTCAGTTCGAAAACATTTACCATTTTTGGCATATAAAAGGTGACATATGTTATCCAGACCCAAAATTTGAGCCCAACACAATAAACTGAATCCATTATAGAATGTATTACTGTTGAAACCGTAGTCTAACAGTATCTTAACTTTCTGTGTATCGTGAAGAAACAATGCATCCACTAAAAGGTCATTTTCTTTCCTCCCAGCAACATTTATCTCTTTAGAACTTATTCTTCCGAAAAATGTGTTCTTCTTTTGAAGAGTTTGAAGAATAAGTATTAACATTTCAAGAGAACCTGAAAAAAAAGAACTGGTGATCAACGTTAATTACCTTATACAATTAACTTTTGCACTAAATCTGATCTTATTATATCTTTTGGACCTTTTTTTCTATTTTTCATTTGTTAATTTGTTAATTTGTTTTTTAAATCAATTCTAAAGTGTTCTAATCTACACCAAAATAAATTCAGGGTCAAATTACTGAAGTAAAAGTACTTTCCAAGTATTCATGAATTAACATACTTCTGTAATTTACCTGTTGGTGTTAAGTTGGAGATCGACCATACTTGTATTATTTACCTGTTGGTGTTAAATTGTAGATCGATAGACCATACTTGTGTAATGTAACTGTTGGGAGATCCATAGACCATACTTCTGTAATTTACCTGTTGATGTTAAGCTGTAGATCGATAGACCATACTTGTGTAATGTAACTGTAGGTGTTAAGTTGGAAATCCATAGACCATACTTCTGTAATTTACCTGTTGATGTTAAATTGTAGATCAATAGACCATACTTGTGTAATGTAACTGTTGGTGTTAAATTGTAGATCGATAGACCCTACTTCTGTTATTTACCTGTTGGTGTGAAATTGTAGATCGATAGACCATACTTGTGTAATTAACCTATTGATTTTTAAGTTTGAGATCAATAGACCATACTTGGGTAATTTACCTGTTGATATTAAATTGTAGATCGATAGACAATACTTCTGTAATTTATCTGTTGATGTTAATTAAGTTGGAGATCGATAGACCATACTTGTGTAATGTATAAACTGTTGATATAAAGTTGGAGATCGATAGACCATACTTGTTTAATTTACCTGTTGATATTAAATTGTAGATCGATAGACCATACTTGTGTAATGTAACTGTTGATATAAAGTTGGAGATCCATAGACCATACTTATGTTATTTACCTGTTGGTGTTAAGTTGGAGATCCATAGACCATACTTGTGTAATTTACCTATTGATGTTAAGTTTGAGATCAATAGACCATACTTGTGTAATTTGCCTGTTGGTTTTAAATTGGAGATCGATAGACCATACTCGTGTAATTTACCTGTTGGTGTTAAGTTGGAGATCGATAGACCATACTTGTGTAATTAACCTGTTGATATTAAGTTGGAGATTGATAGACCATACTTCTGTAATTTACCTGTTGATGTCAAGTTGAAGATGGACCGTACTTGTGTAATTCACCTGTTGATAAGTTTGAGATCGATAAACCATACTTCTGTAATTTACCTGTTGATGATAAGTTGGAGATTGATAGACCATACTGGGGAAATTTACCTGTTGATGATAAGTTTGAGATCGATAGACCATACTTCTGTAATTTACCTGTTGGTGATAAGTTTGAGATTGATAGATAAAATTGAGAAAGGAAATGGGGAATGTGTCATAGCGACAACAACCAGACCATAGAGCAGACCACAGCCGAAGGCCACCAATGGGTCTTCAATGTAGCGAGAAATTCCCGCACCCGTAAGCGTCCTTCAGCTGGCCCCTTAAAACATATGTATACTAGTACAGTGATAATGGACGTCATACTAAACTCCGAATTTATTATACACAAAAAACTAAAATTAAAAACTATACAAGACTAACAAAGGCCAGAGGCTCCTGACTTGGGACAGGCGCAAAATTGCGGCGGGGTTAAACATGTTTATGAGATCTCAACCCTCACCCTATACTTCTAGCCAATGTAGAAAAGTAAACGCAGCACAATACGCACATAAAAATACATAAAAAGACCATACTCCTGTAATTAACCTGTTGATATTAAGTTGGAGATTGATAGACCATACTCCTGTAATTAACCTGTTGATATTAAGTTGGAGGTTGATAGACCGTATTCTGTAATTTGTTTGTTGATGTTAAGTTCGAGATCGAAAAACGTACAAATATTAAGTTGAAGAAAGGATATACTGTCTTCAGTTATTTACTTTTTATATATTTAGTTGTTTTAAGATAAGACAAACTGTAATTATTTACCTTTTGCGATTAAGTTAAAGATAGAACATACTTCTAACTCGTTTTTACTCTTTAACTCAAGAAATGCACGCATCCATTCCATATCATTATTAATAACACATAGATCCGCCGCTGTTCGTACATTTTGTCTGTGTGTATCAACTGTTGTGTCATATTTGTTAAGAATTCTCATACTTTCAATTTTTCGATGTTCAACTGCATACTCCAATGCTGTGTTTTTCTCTGCCCAATAAATGCGTTCAAGATATCTTGTGTGAAAAGACGGGTTTCGGTCAAATCTTGATAATAACATGTCCAAAATGTCATGTCTGTCCATTTTAACACACGACACTAGCAATGTACATTGTTTATCATGATCAGTATTTTCTGTTGTTTTCTCATAGTGCCAATACTCAATCATCTTTTCGTTATACTGTAGGAGATCAAAAAGACATTTAGTTTGGTTATGTACAAGTGTTAAATAACATGGCGTAAAATAATGAGCATCTGTTATCATAGTTAATTCCATAGAGCCTCCAGAACATGAGGGCTTAAAATATGACATAATTTCATTCAATTTTTCTGTTTTGCCAAGAATAACAAGTATATGTATGAGATAAAGACCACCATAAGCTCGTTCTTCTAATGGGCCTTTTATTCTGACATCTTGTTCAAAAATCTTTTCTGTAAAAGATGGGATTTTCAAAATATCGGTTTCACCACACAAATCCATTATAACATGAGGACACATGCCACGCATAATGCACTTTCCTAGAACTCTAATAGCTGATGTGGAACCCATCGACTCTGGAAGTAATCCTTGCTCTAAGAAGAACGCACAGGAACACATTTCCCCAGATGACAAGTCTTTATACACATCTGAAATACAAAATGTAATGAAAGTTAAAGAATATTATGTTTTAATGTTACCGTCTTATTCGTACGTCTGAATAATAGCACTAAGTAACAGTGTTATTATAGATCATTATAGGTCAGGGCTCGAATAAAACAAATCTAAAGTTTTATCTGTTTCTTCTACAGCATATATATATGAAAGGAAGAAGGAGGATCTAGGAAACACTTCAATGAGAAACACCCAACATTTGGAGGTCAGTAAAGATTTTCAAAAGGGTATTGCCAGACATTAGGTGATCGTTATTGTTTGCTATAAGTCCGATAAAAACAGAAAAAAAACACTATAAGACAAACATCATTAACAACTAAAACTGCTATTTCATTTCCTTAAGTTTGAGCATTTTGATTTTTTGATTTTTTTTTTTTTGCTGTTTCCAACGGTAACCATTTCCAAAACTTTAATAACAGATGCCACTTTTGTACAAGGAGGGAACATACCATCAAAACCATCACTGGGTTTGACCTACCATTTTTATGAAGTAAATTGTATTTTAAGGTTTCGGCAGCATTTTGACCTTTTTTGCATTTTCCATGGTAACTGCAGCCATTTTGGAAATTCCAATGCCAGATGCCACATCGAATTATGCCAGTCAACGGGGTAGAACTCGTGTGTTCCGGAAACGTTAGCAGTTACTTCTCACTAGTAGCACCAGTCGTGTTGCGTAAAAATACAGTGACAACACTGTCACATTCGGTATATTAAAAATCGGGCAACAAAATCATGGTGGCGTTCGTAAAATCATTTAAGAACAGCTTCAACTTTGTCAGTTGGAATGGCATTAATGCAATGGCTTCCTTTCAATTAATAACTCTATCATGATAAAAGGAGTAGGTCCGGTAAGGGCCGATTTTGGCCTCAAATTTCAGGTTCATCTAACGAAAGTTTTTGGACAACTTTATAAACACTTAAGTGTCTATTTCAATTGATTCGATTAGTTTAGGTGAAAGATTTTAACTGATTTAGTTATTAAAAACACGCTGATTCAAGCTTAAATATGAAAAATATATCAAATATGCCAAAAAACGTCACTTTTTAGATGGTTTTTGTCAAAAATAAAAGTGGTCGCATCCGTGTTCATCCTCAACCTTTATATATGGTTTGTATTATTATCAAATACAACTTACATTTCAATATTATGAATGAACACAAATGCGGCCACTTTCATTTTAGACGGAAACCGTGTAAAAATTAACCAAAATGCTAAGATTTTGAAGATTTCAGTATTTTAGCATGACTTAATGATGCTAGAACGCGATATGTGTGCATTGTATTGTCAAAAACAGCTCATATTTATGTAGCAGAAGCATTTTACTTTCCAAAATATAGCTTAAAGATTACTTTTTCACAATTTTCTAAAACTGCTATATTTTGGGCCAAAAAGGGGTCTTACTGAACCTACTCCTTTAACGGCAGGCCTCGAACAATATGTTACAAACAGAGACATATATACATGCGTATATATGTCTCTGTTACAAATAATTAGATCTTTGGTAATCCTTTGGTGATTTTCTTTTCATTTATATGGATGTGTAAATATCTTAGTATGAGTATAGTTCTCCCTGGTATAACAGGATATATTTGGCATTGTTATATATAAACCAACAGTATTTAACTTACTAACTCTCATAGAGATGTTTACTATCGAAGAGTTTTCTTTGAGAAATAGAAAAATATTCTCTTCTGAACTGTCACAAAGAAATTTAAACCATTCATACTGGCCACTCTGTGGATTAACTGAAGGTCCTACAAAAGAAAGGTAGTTTTCACATCGGATTTTGAGCAGATACGTATTGATTCGTATTGTTGAATTCTAATTTTTTTTACGTTTTAATTTGTCTAGTATAAAATCGTTCATATGTCAACTTTAAGAATATTTTGTGGACGACATCAATACTGATATATATGGTCTATATGTGTAACAAATGGTCATGCATGGTGGCCTATAATTGCTTTATTCTACCACTTCATTTTAATTCTGGTGGATATATACGTAGTTGTCTCATAGGCAATTATACCACATATAACCTCACTTTCAGGGGCGGTTTTTTTGTGGCTAAAAACATAAATTAATTGTGAAATGCACTAATGCAACGGTTCCTGACTTGGAACATGTAAATTTTATAGTTAAAGTGTCAGAGTTTGAAATTTTGTATGCCGAATTATCTCCATAAATTAATGAATATGATAAATTGCCATATTCAATACAATATAAGCAGATTACGATAGGTTTTTGTTTGTTTATTTTTTAAAAGGGGGCATACGCCCATTACGCCCTTACCTGGACCCACCCCTGACTTTTATAAAGATATATTTCACTTTCCGTAAGAACAGTCAATCTTGCTCCATTCTTTTTATTTTTGTCGTTTGTGGCATACGGTCGAATACGACTTATTATCGTTGTATTTTTAAATTGCATCGAGAGACAAGACTACAAAAGAAAAATATTGGAGATAGAACTCGCGCACGTACCATTTCAGAGCACCTTATTGCATCCATTTTGGGGGGGGGGGGGGGGGGGTGTTAAAAATAGTAATTGAAAGAGCAAAATGGAAAAAATCTTCAAATAGAAATACAGCATGAAACATCTATAATTAGTATTTTCTTGCACATTATACAACTCGTATAGCCATATGTAAAAACAAAAACAAACATATGGTTGTGGTGTGTCAATATAATAAATAAGATTAGAATGATCAATCTATACTAATATATGTTAGTGTATAATTTCGATTATCTCAATATGTTTCGGTTGACCTATTTTAAATATAAACAGAGGCGACACTCAATGTCTTATTAATTGTTACCTTTGTTTCCTTTGCTTCCCTTCTGACCCATGTGTATATAATGTCCTTGTCCAAAGTGAGCGAAAGTTTATTATAAACTACGACATGTTTTATTTTCAATAACATGTTGTGTACTGTAAAGTAAAGTAGGTTATTAAACGGTTATATCACACATTCGCATGAGTGATTCCGGTAATTTGAAAAATCAAAGCACACTCGTACAGTTAACTCCTAATATCTGATGGCTAGCAAATAATCAAATTGAATACATAGCTTAATTTCAGTGTAGACCAATAGAAGAAAGTTGCAGTTGTTTATTACGCCCTGCCCATAGAGATTGTCATCGAATGGAATGTTCAACACAAGAGAAAGGTGCATGACAATGTCTGAACTCAATAAACGTTCGCACTTTCGATAAGCCGTACGTGACTGTACATAAGATTTCAGGCAAACGTGAAACAGACACCCTCTGGATAACATGTTTGCCTATTCGTAGTACAATGCATAAATGTGTATTGATATGAAAGGTAGATTTAACTTTAAAATCAATGAGGTATAGGACCAATATCATCCTGAATTTATTTTTTTCAACAGCGGCAATTTAAAATAAAAACTTCAAAGATTTAGTTAAGTTTACTGACTGCAAAGCCAATTCCATTTGCAAT
The DNA here is from genome assembly GCA_019925275.1 of Mytilus edulis. Taxonomy (NCBI): domain Eukaryota; kingdom Metazoa; phylum Mollusca; class Bivalvia; order Mytilida; family Mytilidae; genus Mytilus; species Mytilus edulis. The sequence continues at coordinate 32,250,276 of CM034349.1, forward strand.
TTTGTATCAAAAAGCCTTCATCAGTAACGTGTTCGTAGAACCGAATTGCATGTTTGTCCATTTGACGTATCAATTGCCTTCATTAGAATCATATAGAGTGGCGTTTCTCAAATTATGAAAATAAGGCTGAATGTTTAAATGTTTGATTTATTTTTAATATGTTAAAGACATTAAAGGGACATTAGCTACGAGATATAAAAAAAAGAGCGAAATAGGATGTGTTTGTTCAATCAGTAATGTGTGACAAAACATAATTAACCGTTAATATGGAATCTAACAGACATAGAAAAATCCTTTGGTTAATTAGACAGCGTCTAGACAAAAATACAAACGAATTGTTGATACATGTCATAGAGCACATTCCTTATTAATTATTGGTTTTAGTTTGGCAGACTTTTTTTTATAATTTGGACATACGTTTTAGTAGGTTATAAATCAAATATGAGAATTGGAGTCGGTGAACATGAAATTTCATCTTATCCAAGAAAAGAATTGAGCTAAAAGAAGCAGTTTTCCATCTCCAATATCATCATTTATATGCGTTTTAATATGCAAATATGGGAAACGGTATAAATTGACAACCTGCTTTTTAAGCTAGACATTGCTTAAGACCATATTATCCTAATGTGTTGTACTAAGGTAAATATGTGTATTCTTCCTTAGTTTTAGCTAATCATGATGCTTGGTCTATATATGTATATGCCATTTTGTACTTCTTTGTTACATATTTTGTGGTTTTTATAGTGATTAAGATTAAAACACAATGTTGACTGCTGTATCCCTATTTTAACATTTTTATCTATACTCTATGTCTATTTGTTTTGTTCATCCATCGTTGTCAATATAATCATGGAATTTGATGCGACTGTAAAACAAGCTTGAAGTGAGAGGTTTAGCTATCTTTAAAACCATATTTAATCCACCATTTTTCACATAAGAAAATGCCTGTACCACGTCAGGAATATGAGAGTCGTTACCCGTACGTTTAATGTGTTTGAGCTTTTGATTTTGCCATTTGATTAGGGACTTTCCTTTTTGAATTTTCCTCGGAGTTCAATATTTTTGAGATTTTACTTTTTATGATATTTGATACTTATATTTTTATTAAAAGTACATTTATAAACAAGTTCTATGAATAAGGTGAAATCATGCATTTTTATAAAAAAAATTATCTTATATAACCTAACTTGCATTAATTAGGTTCACGATTGCATTTCTTTTTCTTTTAAGAAAGCAACTTATTACTTGTTTGTTTTAAAAATTGTGGTTCGCTGGTACTGAGACTGACCATACTTTTGTGTCCGGTTTCTTGTTTTGGACCAGTTGGAGAGTGACCACTTTAAAGAAAACCAACAGAAAAAGAGCTGTAGTAAAATGGATAACAGGTAAAACATGACAAACATACTTTCATTCGTTTATATTAATATACACTTACAACACTATATACTGTTGCGATTTGGGGACTTGTCAAAAACGAAAATAGACCCGCCCATAAAAGTTTTCCGTTTTTGAAAGTATATTACAAAGTGATAATCAAATGCATTCGTGATTCATAAAAAGATGCTGACGTTTACATTATGCAATGTAGCAAGAAACAAATATTATTATTTTTTCTAAAGCTTGATTATTTGATAAGAGCCTAAAGTGATTAGCTGGTAGTCAGATGTACCAGATTTCTTCACCCGTGAAGTAAACCATGGCTGGACCGAATGACAGGACCAAATGAGAAAATGCAAATAACTTTTTCATTTCTCAAAGGATTGATCTCAAATTTGAAATTTAATCAGATTTCATCATTTGTTAAATAGATTTAAGAAAAAAAAATAAGAAAAAAATTGTAAGAAACTTTAGAAAACGTGACATGACCTACTCTGATAATACAAGGACGTAGATTAGATTAGATATGTTAGTTATACGTCCTTGGATAATATGACAGGACCAAATAAAAATGCTAATAACTTATTTATTTTTCAAAGGAATTATTTCAGATTTGAAATATAAATATGTTATAAAAACAAAACAAAATATGTTATAAAAAATATAGATTTTTTCAAAAACTTTCGAAAACTTGACATGACCCTAGCTGACTGACAGGACCAACATCAACAATGACCAGACCAGATGAAATTGTTAATTTCTCTTTTATTTCTCAAAATATTTTTTTGAAATTTGAATTATAATAAGATTTCATCATTTGATAAATAGATTTAAGAAAAAAGAAAAAAATATAAGAAACTTCCGAAAACGACGGTGACATGACCAACTCTGATAATGACAGGACCAACATCAACAATGATCGGACCTGAGACTACTATAACTGGGTTATAGTAGTCTCAACAGTTATAGTAGTCTCAGACCGGACCAAATAAAAATGCTAATAACTTTTTAGCTCACCTGTCCCGAAGGGACAAGTGAGCTTATGCCATCACTTGGCGTCCGTCGTCTGTCGTCGTCTGTCGTCGTAAACTATTTCAAGAATCTTCTCCTCTGAAACTACTGGGCCAAATACTTTCAAACTTTAACTGAATGTTCCTTAGGGTATCTAATTTATAAATTGTATCCAAAGTTTTGATCTATCAACAAACATGGTCGCCATTGCTAAAAATAGAACATAGGGGTCAAATGGAGTTTTTGGCTTATAACTCAAAAACCAAAGCATTTAGAGCAAATCTGACATGGGGTAATATTGTTTATCAGGTCAAGATCTATCTGCCCTGAAATTTACAGATGAATCAGACAACCCGTTGTTGGGTTGCTGCCCCTGAATTGGTAATTTTAAAGAAATTTTGCTGTTTTTGGTTATTATCTTGAATATTATTATAGATAGAGATAAACTGTAAACAGGAATAATGTTCAGCAAAGTAAGATTTACAAATAAGTCAACATGACGGAAATGGTCAGTTGACCCCTTTAGGAGTTATTGCCCTTTATAGTCAATTTTTAACCATTTTTCGTAAATCTTAGTAATCTTTTACAAAAATCTTCTCCTCTGAAACTACTGGGCCAAATACTTCCAAACTTTAATTGAATGTTCCTTAGGGTATCTAGTTTGTAAATTGTATCCGAAGTTATGATCTATCAACAAACATGGTCGCCATTGCTAAAAATAGAACATAGGGGTCAAATGCAGTTTTTGGCTTATAACTCAAAAACCAAAGCATTTAGAGCAAATCTGACGTTGAGTAATATTGTTTATCAGGTCAAGATCTATCTGCCCTGAAATTTTCAGATGAATCAGACAACCTGTTGGTGGGTTGCTGCCCCTGAATTGGTAATTTTAAGGAAATTTTGCTGTTTTTGGTTATTATCTTGAATATTATTATAGATAGAGATAAACTGTAAACAGGAATAATGTTCAGCAAAGTAAGATTTACAAATAAGTCAACATGACGGAAATGGTCAGTTGACCCCTTTAGGAGTTATTGCCCTTTATAGTCAATTTTTAACCATTTTTCGTAAATCTTAGTAATCTTTTACAAAAATCTTCTCCTCTGAAACTACTGGGCCAAATACTTCCAAACTTTAATTGAATGTTCCTTAGGGTATCTAGTTTGTAAATTGTATCCGAAGTTATGATCTATCAACAAACATGGTCGCCATTGCTAAAAATAGAACATAGGGGTCAAATGCAGTTTTTGGCTTATAACTCAAAAACCAAAGCATTTAGAGCAAATCTGACGTTGAGTAATATTGTTTATCAGGTCAAGATCTATCTGCCCTGAAATTTTCAGATGAATCAGACAACCTGTTGGTGGGTTGCTGCCCCTGAATTGGTAATTTTAAGGAAATTTTGCTGTTTTTGGTTATTATCTTGAATATTATTATAGATAGAGATAAACTGTAAACAGGAATAATGTTCAGCAAAGTAAGATTTACAAATAAGTCAACATGACGGAAATGGTCAGTTGACCCCTTTAGGAGTTATTGCCCTTTATAGTCAATTTTTAACCATTTTTCGTAAATCTTAGTAATCTTTTACAAAAATCTTCTCCTCTGAAACTACTGGGCCAAATACTTCCAAACTTTAACTGAATGTTCCTTAGGGTATATAGTTTGTAAATTGTATCCGAAGGTATGATCTATCAACAAACATGGTCGCCATTGCTAAAAATAGAACATAGGGGTCAAATGCAGTTTTTGGCTTATAACTCAAAAACCAAAGCATTTAGAGCAAATCTGACGTTGGGTAATATTGTTTATCAGGTCAATTTCTATCTGCCCTGAAATTTTCAGATGAATCAGACAACCTGTTGTTGGGTTGCTGCCCCTGAATTGATAATTTTAAGGAAATTTTGCTGTTTTTGTTTATTATCTTGAATATAATTATAGATAGAAATAAACTGTAAACAGCAATAATGTTCAGCAAAGTAAGATCTTCAATTAAGTCAATTTGACCAAAATTGTCAATTGACCCCTTAAGGAGTTATTGCCCTTTAAAGACTTTTTTCACAATTTGTTCATCATGTTGACTTACTTTAAAAAATCTTCTCCTTTGAAACTGCTGTATCAATTTCAGCCAAACTTAGGCTAAATGAGTTTCAGAGTATCTAGTATAAATTTTATATTTTATTTCCTTGTATGTCAAGAAACATAGCTCCTATGGCTAAAATAGAACATAGGAGAAAATGATTTTTTTTTTTGGCTTTTGAAGAAAATAGGACGATCCAAAAAACATTTAAATAAATTGAAAAGCCAAAATAATCATTGATGAGAGATTTAACCAAAAGAATTAAGGTGAGCGATTCAGGCTCTTGAGAGCCTCTTGTTTTATTTTTCAAAGGAATTATTTCAGATTTGAAATATAAAATAATATGTCAACTCTGATAATGACAGGACCACATATGACATCGACAATGACCTGACCTGAGACTACTATAACTGTGTTATAGTAGTCTCAGACCGGACCAAATAAAAATGCTAATAACTTTTTTTATTTTTCAAAGGAATTATCTCAGATTTGAAATATAAAATGATATGTCATATTTTGAAACCTAAATGTTATAAATAATATAGATTTTTACAAAAACTTTTGAAAACGTGACATGACCATCGCTGACCAGGACCAAATGAAATTGCTTATTACTCTTTTATTTATAAAAAATGTTTTTCTGAAATTTGAGATATAATTAGATTTAACCATTTTATACATAAAGATAGGAATAATATAGAAAAAACTATTAAAAGCTTGCTGTAATGTGACCTGGCCAACACTGACAATGACAGTACAAACATTGACAATGACAGGACTAAATAAAAATGCTATTTACTTTTTTTATTTTGAAAAGGAATTATGTCAGATTTAAAATATCATAAGATCCAATCTTTTAATACATCAATTAAATAAGAAATCTAGATTTTTTTTATTGCAAAAACGCGAAATGACCATCGCTGACTGACAGGAATTATCTCAGATTTAAGATATAATATGATCTCATCTTTTAATACATATTAAAGAATTTGTTTTTTTTTATTTCGAAAATGTGAAATGACCATAGTTCATGTAGTTCCTACTATACAAATCCTGGTTGAAATTAATAATTAAAAACGCATTAAGATTGAATGATTTTAAAAGTTTTTAGCAAATAAGGAAAAAAACTAATTTGGGGAAAAACGATAGGTCTGGTAACGCCCTACGCGTTAATATTTGAACTTTTTATTGGTATTTTGTATTAAACCGAGTTGTAGAAATAGTGTTGAGCTTGAGAAACTTTGTAGATTTATTAAATCTATTTCTGTGAAAGTCTATCCTCCTGGTTAGTACATTGTACAACTATATGTTTATTTATCTTTTGTGTAAATATGTATCATATTAATTGATATTTCACACATGCTATATCTTATAAAATTGAAAATGGAAATGGGGAATGTGCCAAAGAGACAACAACCCGACCATAGAGCAGACAACAGCAAACAGCAGAAGGTCACCAACAGGTCTTCAATGCAACGAGAAATTCCAGCACCTGGAGGTGTCCTATAGCTGGCCCCTAAACAAATATATACTAGTTCAGTGATAATGAACGCCATACTAAACTCCAAATTGTACACAAGAAACTAAAAGTTAAAATAATACAAGACTATTAAACAAAGGCCAGAGGTCTCTGACTTGGGACAGGCGCAAAAATGCGGCGGGGTTAAACATGTTTGTGAGATCTCAACCCTCCCCCTATACCTCTAGCCAATGCAGAAAAGTAAACGCATAACAATACGCACATTAAAATTCAGTTCAAGAGAAGTCCGAGTCTGATGTCAGAAGATGTAACCAAAAAAATAATAAACAAAATGACAATAATACATAAATAACATCAGACTACTAGCAGTTAACTGACATGCCAGCTCCAGACTTCAATTAAACTGATTGAAAAATTATGTCTTCATCATATGAATATCAGGCACAATCATCCCTGTTTACATTAGAAAGGAGAAAAGACTGGCGTCCAGAATATGAACCAGCATACAACGAATTAAGTTATATATGTTATATATATCATTGTAATATATTCTCTGTAACTATGTATTTGGTTTATGAGAATAAAGATCATTCATTCATTCATTCATTCAGAATATTTTGTATATTAATTACAGGTCATAATCTGATCTATAGTTTAATGAACTATCTCTTAAAGTTAAACTATAAAATGATTATATGTAATAACATGTAAATATTTCAAAATCTCTTTCTTAAATATACTGATAATTTGTGTCTTTTTTCTTGTGACTCTCTGTCTATATTTTTCTTATATGATGTGCAAAATGGTCTAAATTGTCATTATTTCCAATTTGAGAGGAATATTCTGACAAATAATAAAGCATGATTAGCATTTTTATTTGGTTCTGTCATTGTCAAGGATTGTCCTGTCATTGACAACGTTGACCAAGTCACATAACAGCAAGTTTTTTTTTTACCTTTTTCTTATATTTATGTATAAAATGGTATAATCTTCACACATGTCAAATTTGAGAGAAATATTCTGAGAAATAAAAGAGTAATTAGCAATTTCCTTTGGTCCGGTCATTGTCGAGGTTGGTCATGTCAGTTAGCGATGGTCATGTCATGTTTTCAAAAGTTTTTGAAAAAAATCTGTATTTTTTTATAACATTTAGGTTTCAAAATATGACATATCATTTTATATTTCAAATCTGAGATAATTCATTTGAAAAATAAAAAAGTTTTCTAAAGTTTCTTACATATTTTTTTGAATTTTTTTCTTAAATCTATTTACTAAATGATGAAATCTGATTAAATTTCAAATTTTAGATCAATCCTTTGAGAAATGAAAAAGTAATAAGTATTTTTCATTTGGTCCTGTCATTCGGTCCAGTCATTAGTGTAACCTGTACACCATATCATGTGACCTATTTTCACTTTCGTTTTGTCTTCACAGAAAAAAGGACCTTTCGTTCTACTTGATAAATTTGTTCGCCACAAGTTTCGACTTCCTATCATGCTTCATAAAAATGCCAAAGTTCCATGAAGGTTTGACATGTTTAACAAAGTTATTGATGTAAAAAAAAACCTCTTAAGGTTCATCATAACAAATGGAGAAATATGGCCGTATTTTCACCTCAAAAACTACTCTGTGTACAGACTTACCTGTGCTGTTTGGAAAGTTTTAAGGCCTAGCATCCGCTAGATATATAATATGTAACACATCATCAAACGACAACCACTGAATTACAGGCTCCTGACTTGGGACAGGCACATATATACAGAATGTGGCAGGGTTAAACCTGTAAGCGGGATTCCCCCCCACCCCCTTACCTGGAACAGTGTTGTAACAGTACAACATACAAGAACGAACTATAAAATTCAGTTGAAAAAGGCTTAACTCATCAGTTGGATACAAATAGAAATACATCTAACAAAAACACAGAGAGGACTTGGTCGGGTACTTGTATATATATATATCCCAACATCAAAAAGACGCTCTATATTGATCTGAAAGTACTGACAGTTACTCACAGCTAGTTTAAAGCCACTAACAACTAATAAAAAAAATCATGCATCTAAGACTAAGTTATCAATCAGTACATAACCAACATCCAATATAAAGACATCATAAACAGTCAGAGAAAAACATGACCTTGTGCAATGTCAAGATACAGGTATCGACAGATTGTCGATCCATGAATGTGTATATGTATATAAAAATAATATTTAGTTTGCTTTTGATTTACTGATAACAGAATCAGTATTTATACCAATAAAAACAATATTCAATGATCTAATTATAGTGTTGAATAGGTAACCGTTTAGAAGTTCACCTGCACTGTGAGGGATTCTAACTCACAACCCCCTTAATTAAACCCTGTGGATTAATTATATAAAATGATTAGCATCAAACAACTATATCACTTTTTATATGACCCCCAAAAAATTTTGGGATCGTAAAATGGTATGATGTTGTCGTCTGCGTCATCGTGCGAAGACACATTGGTTTCCGGATAATAACTTTAGTTTAATTGAATAGATCTTTATGAATTTTTTTCAGAAAGTTCAATACCACAAAAAGAAGGTTGGGATCAATTTTGGGGATGATGGTCCCAATTGTTTAGGAATTAGCAGCCAAAAGGGGCCCAAAATAAGCATTTTTCTAGTTTCAGGATAATAACTTGTGTTCAAGTATTTCATTTGCTCTGAAAATATACTGCAATGTTGAAAACTACAAGTAGAAGGTTTGGATTCATGTTAGGGGTTATGGGGCCAAAGTTAAGGAATTAAGGGCCAAAAAGAGGCCAAAACAAGCATTTTTTTAGTTTCCAGACAATAACTTGTGTGTGTAATTGTATGGATCTCTCTGAAATTGTACCACAATGTACCATGTAACAAAGAAGAGGCTTAAGTTTTGGGTTAATTGCACAAAATATGTAGGAATTAGGGGCCAAAAAAGGGTAAAAAAGAAGCATGTTTTTAGTTTCCAAATAATCATGACAGTAACTTGTGTTTACGTGTATAGATCTCTCTGAAATTGTACTACAAGGTTCAATACTACAAAGGAAAGCATGGGATTGAGTTTAAGTGTTATTGCTCCAATGGGGTTTTCAATAAGTTGGGGATGGATTTTTTGTATACCATTATTTTAAGGGATTCCATTTTTTTCAAATTTTTTTCAAATTTCGAATTTTGAAAAGTTTCAAGAAGAAATTTCAATTGAACAGTATTGTGCAATAGATTTGTTAGATCTTTGACCACATTAATTTTTTGACAAAAACATATATTATGTCAAAAATTTGATCACAATCCAAATTCAGACAGTATCAAGCTTGAATATTGTGACCAAATTTGCCCCAACTGTTCAGGATTCGACCACTAGGGTCGTATAAAGCTGCGCCCTGCGGAGCACCTGTTTTTTAAAAAGATTTTGACTACCAATAATGGGTCTGGCATGGTCAGAAAATTAAGGTGGTACCAAACACCTGGACTAAAATAAATTTGGTTTGTTTAATTTCATAAAATTTTAACAAAATATTTACTTTGACCCTTTGAAAAAATATAAAAACTTCAAAAACATTGAACCAAAGACTTTCTCGGAAAAAAATCATTGGATACACAGCAGTTTGACAAACACTAATTTTGATCATTAAGAAGCTTAGTATTTCCTTAGGAATACAACATGATTTAAACGTTTTAGCTGATTTTTACAGAGTTATCTCCCTGTAGTGTTAGGTACCACCTAAATAACATGTTTACTATAACTTATATTTTGACTACCACTCTGTCTTTATATTTTAGCAACTCTGCAGAGGGTGGACAGACAGGAGGTAAGAATCTTCATCATAGATATTGTCCGTCTAATATCAACAAGGCAAGAGCTTTTTAATACCCCACCCAACACACATTGAGAGCATGTGTTTGAATATAGATAGTAAGTCCTTTCAAAATGCAACAATATCCAGACCTTTCCAATTTTGTGTCTTATAATTTGTTGTTTGTTTCCACATTTTCTTTCATAAATTCAGTAAAACACCTGTTCCTTAATTTGCAGAATCACCCTATTTATCTTGAAATAACAACTGCAACAAATAAAAAAGCTTGTAATTTTGTTTAAAATGTAATATATGTTCTTGTTGTATAACTCTTTTCTGTACGAACTGGAAAGTATTTTTTTTCGTTATTACAAAAGATATTTTAATTCTTTAATTAATGGAAACCATGTTGAAACCTAGGTTACCTCTTCAGTGTTCATGCGTAAGTGTCTCATCAGAACTTGTTTATTTTCATAGCTTTATAGGTCATAGGCCAAACAAGTAAGTATATGTGTTTCAGGTTTCTTATAGGTAAGGTCCTTTTGTGATATTTACTTGTAATTATTTTTTGTTTGTTTGTTTGTGTTGTTGAGTAGATGTCTTTCATCACAACTCCTTTTTTTTTTCGGAATTAATAACTCAGCTTGATATCTTTATAATGATAGTTTCACATCAAACTTACAGCAGCCCAACAACAAAATTTAATTTTTTCTGAAAGGTTTAGAAAGTTCATGATAAGGATGTACACATGTAAGGTATGAAACTTAAAAAAAGTAAAGTTCACAAATTCTGTGCACTTGTTTATACTGTTGGATTTTTGAAAAATGGACAGAAATATAAATGCAATATTTAAATTATAATGATTTCAGAAAATGGTTCAAATAATGCAATCAAAATTTTTGGGCAAAAACTATTTCTGTGCTATTTTTGTAAAAAAAAAATATAAAATCATAGCAAAAATTTCAGAGTTTACAGCAGGCTGATAAGAAACCTGAAACACAAATATTTGAAACGTTTCACTTATGTAGAAACAATCTGATTTATATCCCTGTTCTGAAATTTTTACATAAGTTACCTATAGATTTATATGGAAATTGTCGTGATTAGACTTAGAATGAAGGAAAGACATTTAGAAATTAAACCATCATTCTTTATAACCCACCATTTCACAACCCTCTCTGTATATGCACTTGAATTTGCTAGTTTATTTTAGCTTATTATTGGCAGAATTTGGCTTCAACTTCACCAGCTTACTGTATCTGTAAGCAAAACTCTGCCCAAATGAATGCTTGAGTAAAGTAAACCTCACTCTTTTCAAGCATTCATTTTGTATTTGTCAAAGCTTATTTGTTTTCGCTGTTTATAATAAGTGATAAATTAAGAGATATATATTAAAGTTTATAGGTAAATAATGCTAGCCACTGAAAACACTGCTCTGGAATGGCCCAATGCACTGCAGTCTGTGCAGTGTAGTTTTACCCTCTTCTCATTGTAAATGCTAGGCAGGCTAGGTGGGTGGTGTAATTATTTCAACCTACTTTCATGCATGTTAATTTCTGTCTGAGCTTTTACTCAGCTAGTATATTTGGTTGGTGAAAATGACAGTTGTCAGTTTTGGTGATAAGTGATAATCTTGTAACTTTGGTTTCAACTGTAGGATGTTTCTAATAAGGTCTGTCACCTTAAGTAGTATTACTAGTACACATACAGTTACCTATAGTTGTTAATTTACATGTCATTTAGTGAAGAGTTGTCTCATTGGCAATCATACCACATCTTTCTTTTTATATTAACCCTGTACCAGAAACCATTCTGTTGTAGTCTAAATCTATCAAACTTGTTCACTGTGAAACATCACCACCAGAATTAGGTATTCAAAGCAAAGAAAAAATTATAGCAAAAAGTATCTACTATGGATTCATTATTATTTGTTGGATATAATAAAAAAGATGTGATATGATTGCTAACGAGACAACTCTTCACAGAGACCAAATGACACAGAAATTAATAATTATAGGTCACTGTACGGCCTTTAACAATGAGCAAATCCCATATCACAGAGTAAGCCATAAATTAACCTGAAATGACAAATGTAAAACATTCAAACTGTGTAATTTTATAAATGGATACCATATTATTTTCATGGATTTTGTGGGTACAGGTTAACCACAATATTTAATGTCAATGAAAATCAAATTTTCTATAGGCTTATATGCAGACTACAATAAAACCATGAAATTAAATATCCACAAACATGCTAATTTTCCTTAATCCATGAAAATTGGTACCCTTGAAAATAATTAAAAAAATACACATGAATCCACAGTTTTTCCCGGTTAGTAAAAACTATTTGCTGTACAATTTATCCACTTTAACATGAATTTCTCTGTGATAACCATTCTTTATTTTGAGAAACAGTGTTATTCAAGTTTGGATATGACCTAACTTTGGTCTAATACTATGAAAAGTAAAATGAATAAGTGAAGGATAAATATATTTTCTGTTTCATAATTTTACATATTTCATTGAAATTAAAATGCTATTTAGAGCTACATGTTACTGTTGAAGGCAAATTTTCTCTACTATCAATTTCAATTTTCAATATTATAAAATAATTTTCTGTTTGTATTTTTATGCCCCACCTACGATAGTAGAGGGGCATTATGTTTTCTGGTCTGTGCGTCCGTTCGTCCGTCCGTCCGTCTGTTCGTCCGTCCGTCTGTCCATTCGTCCGTCTGTCCCGCTTCAGGTTAAAGTTTTTGGTCAAGGTAGTTTTTGATGAAGTTGAAGTCCAATTGACTTCAAACTTAGTATACATGTTCCCTATGATATGATCTTTTTAATTTTAATGCCAAATTAGAGGGTTTACCCCAATTTCACGGTCCACTGAACATAGAAAATGATAGTGCGAGTGGGGCATTCGTGTACTGGAGACACATTCTTGTTTGGAATATTTGCTTTGTATGAAATTTTCATTGTAATTTTAAAAGTTAAGGAAGCATACATTTTATTAATGAAAATTTTTTTTTTTTGGAAAATATAAATTTCCTGTATATTGAATATTTGAATATGAAAAAGGTAAAAGATTTGTGTATAGTATTATTCATGATCAGTTGATCTTTTGTCTGGTGTATTGTCTCTTGGGTGGGACCTTTTTACTATTGTGTCCTGAAAACATGTTTTATAAAATAAACAGAAAAGATCATTATATTCAATTACTACTGAATATCTCACCCATAAACTGAATTTGCTGAAATTGATTTTGAAATAATAAATTAAACCACAAGTTTAAGTTTTATTAAGAAAGAATTAAAAAAATTCAATTTGTATTTTGAAATATCAAGGTGCGGTTATTATGACTAACGGTATTATAAGTAAAACATGAATGAAAGTATTCCAATAAAAATTAAAATTAGTTGACCTTTCATGTAGAGTTAAATACTCATCTGCAAACATCTTGTAAAGTATGAATGTTATTTATTTACTTTATGGTGTAAAGATCCTCTGTGAAAGTATAACAACCACCCATGTGAGACACAAACATGATTTTTATTTGATTGCTTCATACCTTAACAGTTAATGAATTTTGCAGTGACTGATCAGTATAATCTGCAATCAATTTATGGAATGTGGTTTGTTGTATCGTAAAAAAATTCTTTCATGACGGAAGTCTTTGAATAATTGAGAAATATTGTTGTCGTAACCATTGGATATTCTGTTTATTTTGTTCGCTATGTCAATTGTTTTACCTTTACATTCTACCCCACCCCCTAAAATAGAGGTGCCAAAGTATGCAGGGGACATGCCAGATGAAGATGTAGATCATAATCCAGATGCAGCACCCCCTGAGCCTACAGCACCTACTCTGGATGGGTTGAGCCCAATACCTGGGTACCAGAATATTGGATTCTCCGGAGGTAAGATCTTTGTAGAACATTTTACAGTTTAATCATTTGTCTGCAGAAATTGAAGATTTAGACATTTAAATCATACTAATAACATGACTTAAATAATGGGAAGGGATGAATGGGGTGTATTTTTGTTTTTATATATGGCAATGATAAGAAAATATTCATGATGACTGTAAAATTTAATAATTCAAATGTACTTTTGTAAATAGTAAATTATAATATGATCATAGAACAGGTTCATAAAATATAAGTATATTGGTGAATTTGTAGAAAATATCAAATGATTCTTCTTTTTTTAATTGAAAACAACACATCTTTTATCAATTCTTTGTGATTCCTATGACCTTGGATAGACAAGAGACCAAACATATTCATTACATATAATATAATTAAGGGGAGATAATCAGAATTTTAAAATTTGATTGATTATATTGATTAATTGATATATTCTATGCAAGAAATCTTTTAAAATGGATTTGAATCATTTAGTATGGATATTGATTTATTCATGTGTGTGCATATTTGAAGTTCCTGGATGAAAAAGAAAAATACAATTTATCATGCATAAATGTAGATATTTATTTTAAAAAATTATTACATTTTTTAATAAATTTATAATCACTGAGCTTTCAAAACCGAACTATTTTTTAAGTGATGATCAAAGACCATATAATAAATAATTTTCAAATGTAATTTAGAATTAAATTCCTATTTTGATAATTTGCAAATAAATCTATATACATTGAAGTCCTTTTAAAGTTCAATTTAAATGTATCACATAAACTATTGAACTAAAATTATTTAAGTTAATGCAGCTTACAAGTAATCAGTCATTTTTATAAAAGGTAAATTTAGAATAGCTATAGTATGTTGCCTTTTTATAACATAATTAAAAGTATATATATTTCTATATTTTACGCTTTTTTTCAAAAGACAGTAAATGTTATTAGCAAAGAAACTTTAATATTGATATTTAAATTTTCATTTCATCTGATGTACAGGTGTTTTGATCTTTTAACACCCATTCATAAAAAAAATAATACTAAATGTTTATAGAATTGTTATATAAAGATGAAATATTATTTGTTCATGTTGTTATTAATTTATTTTAAGAGATATACTTAATTCACAGATCACTGATACAAAAAAAATACTCAGTATATTAAAAACAACACGTAGAAGAAAACAAATGTGAAATATGGTATCCATAAAACTTTTTTTTTTACATTACGCATGAAAATGGTACCTAAAGGTGCTGTCATAAGATACCATTTTCCCAAAAGATTTTTCATCTGATTCGATATTGTTGTCTAGGAAAATCATGCAGGATTCTGTTATCACGATATGATTTTTTTTTTACCAAACAACATCTGATTTTGGTGCTCATCGAAAAAATTACATTTAAGAAAAAAAATATCTGATGGAAAAGGATAGAATATAGTACCATGTAATCCCACTACAGATATAGTGACAATGTAGTACCTGACAAAATTTTGTCCTTGATTAAATTTGTTAAGCAGTGGGTTGTCTCCCATTGCCCAGATAAATATTTTCTGTAATATCTGTGATTTTTACTTTCTCTGCTAACTTCCACATTTAGTTACAACAGTAAAGACTTTAAAAAAAAATCTAAAAAGCAGTTATGTTTAATTAACAGTTTATAATAAGGTTATTGCCACTGAAATTGAAATTATAATTTTTCATTCAGATTTTTTACCACCTCCTCCATTTGAAGATGTAATACAGCCACCGGAAGAAAGAAAAGATATAACCAAGTATGTTTACAAATCTATGGGAGAGTTTATTTTTTGACATCAGACTTGAGTCCAAATCTACATTACTACATCAACAGAAAAGTTAGGTTTCCAGAGCTAAAACAATTTTGAAAGAAAATCATGATGATTGTTGTTTTGTTGGGAGAGAAAATCCCTAATTATTTAGCTCACCTGGTATATGTGTGAGCTCTATATATTTTATGGCTTCTTTTGTCTGTTGTCTTTTCTTTGTTAACTGTCAAACATGGCAGCCATGGTTAAAAATAGAAGATTGGGGTAATTTAAAATGCAAGTTTTAAGCCATAATATAATAGAGAAAATTGAACAGGGCAGAAAATGTTCTGAATGTCAAGGTCTACATGCTAATCTTTCAACTAAAACTGTCAGACCACTCTTTCAAGGTCCTTTTCTTCAATATTTTGGGCATTTAACTATTATATAGTATGTAAACAATAACAGTTAGAAAGAAACTAAATTAAAGGACATGGTCTACAAATAGGTCAACATGGTTTAAATGGTTTTCTTACAGACCGTAATTTTAGCATCTTCTCTGAATCTCTTGTTTGGAGAATGCTGAACTCTGTAGGCATGAAAATATCTGTTGATTACACAAAAGTGTCATTTGAAAATTGTGTATGTATCCTCATAATTAAAGTTAAAATTGGTTCTTGCTATCATAGCTGAATATATGAACAATTGTGCCAGCCATTGATAGCTTTTCTAACTGGTTTTGACAATATTCTAAAAAAGATTCAACAAGAATATATTGATCTTTGGAATATGTATTGCAGTAGTTCACTTAGGTTTCTTGTCTTTAAACTTGTTTAATTTTCAACTTTTAGTAAGATGAAAATCAAGGCCATCAGAGGTACATAATAAGTTATTTTAGTGCTAAACATCCATGTCATCTGCATAAGATTCCTTTGTCAGATTTATTTAAGCTAAACATCCATATCATCTGCATTAGATTCCTTTGTGAGATTTATTTAAGCTAGGTTTATGATTATCAAGTTGTGTGTTCATTTCTTTATTATAGGATCATAAAAAAAGTTTATAAAGAAGGTATCATCAGCAAACTGTCTTATTCCAAGTCAAAACAACATAATTCATTCTTAAAAATAACTCGAAATTGCTCTATACAATTTAAACTATTCCCTTTTAGCCCATGTCGTTTGAGCCATTTGTCTAATGAAAAATATCTACCTTCAGTATCAGAGATATACAGTAAGAATTAAACTAGAAAGACATATGTTTAAAGTGAAAACACTTTTGCTAAAGTTAATAGTTAGGAAGTTTAGTTTTGCAGTACAGGTACTTGAATGATATTTGTATAAACTTTGAGAAAACTGTTGCTGTGGTTACTTGGATTTGTTTGATCATTTTTGGCAGTTATTTTACATGTTTAAGATGAGGCCAGATAAGCATTAGAATGGTATGTAGGAGAGAACTGTTGCTATGGTAACTTGAACTCTTATTTATTTTTAATAGTCTATCAGTTATATCAGAAGATGAGGCCAGACAAGCATTGAGACTGTATGTTGGAGAGAACTGTTGCTTTGGTAAAAAGCCTGTAGAAGAATTAACATTTACAGAATTACAGTCATCTAACGCATTTCATGTAAGGTTATATATACTGTATATAGATTCCATCACTGCACCAAGTGTGTAACAATATTTCTCCACTCGAGACAGTTAGATTTTAATATTTTAAGAACGAGATTTGACGAGCTTTTAAATAATTAAAATTAAACTGTTGAGAGTGTAGAAATATTTTTATACAAGAGTGGTGGAATCTGTTTCTCTAATGATTTTTATCCTTCCTTTTGATAGATTTTAAGAAAGTTGTGTTCTTTATATGTGACATCATATGATCACTTCATTTCAGAATGTCACAATAGAAAAATCAGATGAAATGGTGAAAATGTAATTTATATCTTTTGTTGCAAATGAAATATAACCCTGTGGCGCAAATGAAAGATTGGATTTTGTAAAAATTAGCGCAAATGCAATGAGCCCGAACATTGTTTCCCACAATAAATCTGACAGTGAAAAAAATAAGTCAAGCTGTATATTTAAAAGACTAGCCTGTTTGTCTAAATCATGTTACCAATATGAGAAATAAAGTTGTAATGGAAATTCCTGGATGGGATGCCACAAATGCTTTTTTCAGATAAGTATGATAAATAGTTGTTGTTGTCATTAAAAATAAGTTTACACAAATTTTACAACCCTATAAACAAGTATATAGACAATAATAGAGCATTGACTTGACATATCAACTATAAGGATGAGGCTTAGAAAAGGTGAAAGCGAGGCTATGCCAAGCATTTTCCCCGTTTCGTGTCGAATCCTTATATCGTTGATATGTCAAGTCAATGCACTATTATTGTCTTTATACTGCAATCTAAAAAAAACATTTTCAATTGTTGTTTAATGTGTTAATTTTATTATTTGATTTAAATATTGGGAAACTCCCCCTTTAATAAAAAGGCCTCATATCATGCAGGCGGAGAAATATACAACACAATGAAATGTACATTTCCTGATGAAACCCTTAATCGATGGTGAAGGAATTATTTGAGATGAACTAAAATATCAACAACATAAAACATAATGATTTAAGTGAAATATTTTTTTCTTCTAAAAATTGTATCAGAAATAAGTTTGAGTCGTTGTATACATTGGAAACAAGAACAGGTTGAATAGGTCGTATGAATAATTTATTACAACTTCAACAATTTCTATTTAAATATTCAGGAGGAAAAGTGATACCAGGTCAGTGACTGTGTATGACATAGAAATAAACAAGTCTAAATTGAAAACTAAGTTCAAACCTATGATTGCGTTGGATAAAAACGGCAATTTTTATACGTGTGCATGTAAAACAAATTTCGTTGTAGAAGGGTCTAAATACAGCACAAACAACATTTTCCAAAAGACCAAAAAAGTGAAGAAGTATATTTAAACAAAAAGCATTTGATTAACAGGTCGAATAACTGATGTTCTTTAACCCTGCTGACTGCCATTGGCCACTGCCAAATAAAATTGATCACAAGATGTAACAAAATGGATCTTAATATAAATTTAATACTAAACAGAAAACAATTAACTTGTGGCCACAATGTTTTCCACAAACATAAGGTGTTGACATAGTGAAAGTGATATCAGTATCTTTAAACCTCTGTAGATGCTTATGAGATTTACATTTTTACAGTACGAATTAGACACATACACAGAAGCCAGATCAACAGAGTGGACTTTTGTACCATACACGGGTAAGTGTGAGTTTTAAGAATAGGATACAGACAGCAAGGGGTTAATTCAAACATGTTATTATGAATATAAGGATTGTTTTCCTAATGCTCTACAACCAAAGAGCTAGTGTGTACTTTTGTTGTCACTGAGAGCCTGTTCTCAATCTTAAAAAGAGATCTACATGTATAACACTACAATCCCTGGGCCAATTAAACCAAACATGGCCTGCATCATCTTTATAAGGTCATTTTAAAAGTTGAGTCCATTGTCTCTGTCATCAAAAATAAAAGACAATTTGACAAAAAAATTATATAGATATAAAAATAATGTAAAAGACCCTTTTTGTCCTCGCCTTGACGGAGTCAAAAAGCGAGACATAGGTATGCTGTTTCTGGTGTTGTTGGCGGCAGCGGCGTCAACAATGTATTAGTTTGTGATTAGGTCTAGTTTATGGTGAACCACAAGTGGTAGGTCAATGATATTTGGTATGCAGTTGTATAAGTATCAGCACATCTCATTTCCATGGAGATAATTAAGCTCCGCCCCCTTAGTCATGGTCAATTGACTTTGAAATTTTTGCTTATTTTACATGTATTAGTTTGTGATAAGGTCAGTTTATGGGGAACCACAAGCGGTAGGTCAATGATATTTGGTAGGTAGTTGTGTACGCATTGGCATATCTCATTTCCATGGAGATAATTTGGCTCCGCCCCCTTAGTCATGGTCTATTGACTGAAAATTTTACTGAGTTATCATGTATTAGTTTGTGATTAGGTCAATTCAAGGGAAACCATTAGTGGTAGGTCAATGTTAAATGGTATTCAGTTGTATAAGCATTGGCACATCTCATTTCCATGGAGAATATATGTCCTCACCCCTCAGTCACAGTCTAATGACTTGGAAACTTATTCTTAGTTTACATGTATTAGTTTGTGATTAGATCAGTTTAAGATGAACTGCTAAATAATATGTTAAGTCAAAATCGATATTTGGTATGCAAATTTATTATCATTTGCAAGTATCCTTTCCATGGAAATTATATAGCCCCACCTCCTCTTATTGACTTTGAAACTTTTCTATAGTTTACTTAGATTTGGAAGCGACTTATAATAAGTCAATGGTCATGGTGGTATTTTGTATGCAGTTGTATAAGCATTGGCACATCTCATTTACATGGAGATTGTTTAGCCATGTAACTCAGTCATGGTTCATTGACTTTGAATATTTTCATAACTTGTGTGAGATGTTAAAGTATTGCTATTTTGATTTCAACATTTGCATAATCAAAATTACAAAAAGGCGAGACATATCTCTGTGATAACAGTTTTGTTACCAAAATTTGTTTTAAGGATACATTTAATATCATCTTAAAGAATTATTATAGATTACACTTTACCCTTTAAAAAACACAAAATTCATTACTAAAAATTGAAAATGGAGAAGAAAATTCATGTGAAGGATTGATTTCTATGAATTTTTAGCTTATATAGACCTTTGGCCCTGCTATATATTTGCTCAGTGTAATGTTTAGGAGGACCATTTGCTGGACCAGATAATGGGTTAGCCCTGTTCCAAGGAGTGTACCTGCTTATTTAGTATAAAGAGTTATTTTGACTATTCAGGAGGACCATTAGATGGACCAGAGAACGGACCAGCCCCTGGACCATGGGATATTCCTGCTCAGTGTAAAAAATTGTTTAAAGATGAAAAGAGAGAATCAGAAGTTCCACATACAGCTACAACTAAGGTAAGTAATGGGATGAGGACACACATGTTGCTTTGATAGAAGAGAAATTACAAAATCATGTAAATAGATATAAGAAGATGTGGTATGTTTTTCACAATTTATAAAAGAAAAACCATTATACGTCTAAGTACGTTCTTCAACACAGAGCCTTGGCTCACACTGAAAATTAAGCTATATAGGGCCCCAAAATATGTCTTGTGAAAAACCATTCATACAGGAAAACCAATTGTCTAATCTATATGAAAAAGGAGAAACGAGAAACACTTATGACCCAAATTAATAAACGACAACTACTGAACATCAGGTTCTTGTCTTAAAACAGGTACAAACAAATGCAGTGGTTTTAAATGTTTTAATAGGTACCAACCTTCACCCTTACCCGAAGCAATAGTGTAACATCACAACATAGAAAGACACACTATAAAGTTTTGACAGAAATAGATAGCATCATGAATATGTGTCAAGATTTTTAGGTTGAAAGATAGCATAGACATAATTGGTCTTCAAAATCAGATTTGACTAAAAAATAAGATGAAGGATTTAAAAGTGAATTTGACTGTCTGTTTTTGCATTAAATCAATTGAACAATGTCAGAAACAAAGTAGGTTGTTAAAACAGAAATTCCAGAATAATAATGCAAGAATATTGAACAGAGGCTGACATCAATGAAATCATTGAGGATAATATTTCTGTACTGAAATCCATTTACTGTTTCAGGTGCAATACATATATGATAAACAAATCAAAACTCATCACTCTATGAAATCAAGTCATTAATAGTTGAGGCATGATTCACAAATGTTCTCTATTTTTTATTTTAGCCTTGCCACAATTGTTTTGCAGTTGGTTTTATAAGATGTTGGCACTGCCATGGTAGAGGGCAGGTAAGGCTTATGCAATGAAATAATAATAAATAAGATTTAAAATGACTTAACCAAGTGAACATGCATTGATGTTTTGGTATCTTTGATATACATTATAAGAAAATGTACCATAAATACTGAAATTCAGCTAGAAAAAGTTTGTACGCGTTATGACCTGAGATTTGATTCTTCAATGCAGGTCATGACCTGCATTTTCATCGTCACAGGTTGACAGGTATGGGTAAGCATTAGGACACAATAAATGTAGAAAGTCTACTTATGGCTCAAATATTGTATCACTTGCCCACTTTGAGGGCATACTGTTTATAGGTCTGTGCCATGTTTGTCTGTTCATCCCCCTGTTTGTTTGTCTGTCTGTCCAGCTTCATGTTAATTATTTTGGTTAAATTTTTTGGTCAAGGTAGTATTTTATGAAGTTGAAGTCCAAAAAACTTGAAACTTAGTACACATGTTCCCTATGATATGATCTTTCTAATTTTAATGCTAAGTTAAGAGTTTTGATGCCCTTTTCATTGTCCCCTGAACATAGAAAATGATATTGCTAGTGGGGCATCTGTGTATTAAGGACACATTCTTATTTTAAGTCTATTAGTTTTCCTTATGAATATAGATTTGTACAGATAGTGAAATTGCCTTGATTTCTAGTCAAATGTATTTATCCTATTTAATTTCAGAATAGATGTACAAGTTGTTCTGGATCTGGGAAAAGAATGGATGATGAAGAAGCATGTCCATTTTGTAATGGTACAGGTAAAAGAGAGTAAGTTTGTATTCTGTTGTATAAAGTGATATAGAAGAAAAATTCAAATCTGGACAATTTCATAATTTACAAAATAAGTTTAGTTGGCTACTCTTTACATATTTTTCCATTTCTTCCAAGACAATTGCTTTATGAATGTAACACAAGCCCCTGAATCCCTTTATTTTTTATATATATATATATATATATATATGAGTCTGAAGATTGTGTAACAATACCGATAAATAGATGGAAAACAAAACACTAAAAAGTGTTGAATATCATTGCACAAAGATGGAAAAACTGAACAGATGATATAAATTTTACAATAATTGCAAATATTTCGGCTCAACAAATGGCTTCTTCGGTGACAAAGTATTCCATAATTTATATAAAAATTAACAATTGTATATGGTTTTTGTTAACATTTTCAGTAAAATGAAAAACCTTGCATATGTAAATTACGATACAATTCCTTTGATCTTTTTTGTTGTTTTTGATTCTTTATAAAGAAACAATATTTGATTTACAGTTGTTTGACCTGTCACAGTAAAGGCAATGTTATTTGTAAAATATGTCAAGGTCATAGAAAACTCAAATACTTCATACAACTGACCATTAAATGGTAAGTACCAATAGATTAGTTACAGAGGAGTCCCAGGTGTCTGCGCGGCTGGTGATACCGTGTATTAGCTGATTTCGTCATATCAACACAGTAACACAAATGAAATTGTTCTTGTTATTGTTTTGGCATTCCGAAGGGGTAAAAGAGAATAAAATTTATATAAGTTAAAGAGTTAAATAATAACTGCAATCCTGTGATTTACAATATTTGGCCAATTTCCATTAAAAAAATTACATCATCGGATGAAATTTGTTTTATTTAAGTCAAATTTATATCAGGTTGAAATAATTTTTGCTCTGCATCCTTGGCAGTGTGCTTGGTTCAAATTCAGCTATATTTAGTAGCAGAAAATCTTTCCTATATTCAAAATAAGCTATTTTGGGAAGGCATGCATGAATTCACCGGACATTGGAGGAACTCTCAGAATAGGGGTTTCCCTAATTTTGGACACACATTACACAAAATGGTAAGGGTAAAACTATACAAACAGATAATTTTATGAAATAAAAGTATGTTATGAATGTGTTCACACAACATTATCCAATTATTGGTTTTATCTGTTGAATGAAGTAAAGACATAAGTCTTAGGTGCGTGGATACACCAGACTGCACCTATGTATGATGATGGTTGACCATTTACAGCATTTGAGTAATACTCATGGATTTTTTTTAATTTCCTGTTTTTGTCAATCACTTTAAACAAACATTTTTGAACTATATTTAATATGTTGTTATACTAAAACAAATCCATTTTCTCTCCTTATGGGAAATTTTACACTTTATAACTGTATTAATGACTTCCTAATTTGAGGGATCCCATTGTCCACCATTCCAAGTACAGTGGAACATGTCAAGTTCCTCATCATGACTAAAGATTTGTTCGGTTTTGGCAGATGTTCAGTTTAATCAGGTTCACAATGCATTTAGTTTGATATGACTGGACCTGAGAATATTTTTGGTTTTGACAGGTTTTGGATTTATGCAAGATTCAGTTTAGACAGGTTTCACTGTACATCTAATTATAAATCAGATTCAAATTCAGCGCATGAGATGTCATAAATACCAGCATGCATTATAATAATGAATTTACAATGTTGATAGGCATAAGCACGATGACAACCACATTGTAGAAAGAACCAGTTTACCTGACAAACTTGTGAAGAAGGTGGAAGGACAGACTGCGTTTGAAGAAACTTATCCTAGGGTAACTTTTTATTATTGTAGTAAAAGGAATATGCTGATTATTCTATCATTATGCTCACCTTCATACAGATATCTTCTTTGGTTCATTGATAGTGTATTTCCATTTTGATATTTCAGCCATATTTGACGGAATCAATCTTTAAGCATATTAAACGCATTGTTAATTATATATTTTTTATTAATTAATAGATATGTCTTACATGATTCTTTTTTGTGTGCAAATTTTGCCATGAAAAAGATTGGTTGATAGATTAATTATTGTATTATTTTATTAACAAGAGATTGTTTGGCTAAATAACCAATAAATTGACAGCTTCATAACACTTTGGCTATGTTAACGTTTATAATGATAGACAAAGCATGTTGTCTCTTAGTGAAGGTTGGTGTGACCTCAGATGCATGAGTAAACATTTATTCTAATATGACATGCTTCTATCGCTTTGTAAACAACACCGTGATAAAATTCTCCATATATCTATACTTAGCCCAGACTCAGAGATATACATAATAATGGCTGTTACAATATACTTCCCACGTAAATCAACATGTATTGGAACCTATTTACAAACCATTTGCCGATTTTATTGTTTTAAAAATTGTAGTTAAATAAAGACAAAATAACTTTAATTCTTATTCGGATGCATAATACAAAGAAGTAATGCACAAGAGCTTGGAGAAATCAACAAAATAAAAATAAAATAAAATTCAGCGAAAGTCTTATAATGTTTTTGACACATTTACGTCATTTCAAAACATGACGTCATACAAATGAAAACGCTACAGTTGAACGTTTTCTGGTATGTGTACCATCGAAATTCGTATAATATTGTATTAAAACTGATTTGTAAGGTAGGTTTTGTTTTATTTTCTATTCTATTGCATTTTTTGCATATTTACCGATTTCAGCAAGTCAACATGGCGGCTCCTTAGTTACGAAATGTCAACTTTGGATTTGACAGTATCTTACGAGAAAAACATGTAAATTAAAAATGGCAAATGTTGGGTTTGAGAATTTAAAGAATTAAACAATTTTTTTTCTAGCTGTTATTCACGAAACAATCCATGCAAGCTACAGATTTTATGAATGTTTGAGCTTTATTGAACCGGGAGTAAAAAAAGAGCAGCAACACACATAGCATTCCTACCATCGCTTCAGTTTTTTTATAACCATATTTGTCCTATTAAAATCAAAATAGTTCTTGGAAGCCATAGATTGTTGGAAATTTACACATGGCCTTGGGCCGTGATATTCGCTAATTTTATACCTCGCTAATGCTCAGGATAAAATTCGAATATCACAGCACAGGCCATGTGTAAATTTCCAACAATCTATGGCTTCCATGAATTATTTCTTAAGTAAAAGTCTAATCACCAAATAATGGAGAAACCAATGAGGCTATCATAAACTAGAGGCTCTAAAGAGCCTGTGTCGCTCACCTTGGTCTATGTGCATATTTAACAAAGGACACAAATGGATTCATGACAAAATTGTATTTTGGTGATGGTGATGTGTTTGAAGTTCTTACTTTACTGAACATTCTTGCTTCTTACAATTATATCTATAATGAACTTTGCCCATTAGTAACAGAGAAAAATATTTGGTAAAAATTTACATAAATTTACCAAATTAATGAAAATTGTTAAAAATTGACTATAAAGGGCAATAACTCCTTAAGGGGTCAATTGACCATTTAGGTCATGTGGACTTATTTGTAGATCTTACTTTGATGAACATTATCGCTGTTTACAGTTTATCGCTATCTATAATAGTATTCAAGATAATAACCAAAAACAGCAAAATTTCTTTAAAAATTACCAATTGGAGGGCAGCAACCCAACAACAGGTTGTCCAATTCATTTGAATATTTCAGGGCAGATATATATTGACTTGATTAACAATTAAACTCCTTGTCAGATTTCCTCTAAATGATTTGGTTTCAGAGTTGTAAGCAAAAAACTACATTTTACCCCTGTTCTATTTTTAGCCGTGGTGGCCATCTTGGTTGAATGGCCAGGTCATCGGACACATTTTTCAAACAAGGTACCTCAAAGATGATTGTGGCCAAGTTTGAATTAATTTGGCCTAGTAGTTTCAGAGGAGAAGATTTTTGTAAAAGATAACTAAGATTTACGAAAAATGGTTAAAAATTGACTATAAAGGGCAATAACTCCTAAAGGGGTCAACTGACCATTTCCGTCATGTTGACTTATTTGTAAATCTTACTTTGCTGAACATTATTGCTGTTTACAGTTTATCTCTATCTATAATAATATTCAAGATAATAACCAAAAACGGCAAAATTTCCTCAAAATTACCAATTCAGGGGCAGCAACCCAACAACAGGTTGACCGATTCATCTGAAAATTTCAGGGCAGATAGATGTTGACCTGATAAACATTTTTACCCCACATCAGATTTGCTCTAAATGCTTTGGTTTTTGAGTTATAAGCCAAAAACTGCATTTTACCCCTATGTTCTATTTTTAGCCGTGGCGGCCATCTTGGTTGGTTGACCGGGTCACGCCACACATTTTTTAAACTAGATACCCCAAAGATGATTGTGGCCAAGTTTGGATTAATTTGGCCCAGTAGTTTCAGAGGAGAAGATTTTTGTAAAAGATTACTTAGATTTATGAAAAATGGTTAAAAATTGACTATAAAGGGCAATAACTCCTAAAGGGTCAACTGACCATTTCGGTCATGTTGACTTACTTGTAAATCTAACTTTGCCAAACATTATTGCTGTTTACAGCTTATCTCTATCTATAATAATATTCAAGATAATAACCAAAAACAGCAAAATTTCCTCAAAATGACCAATTCAGGGGCAGCAACCCAACAACGGGTTGACCGATTCATCTGAAAATTTCAGGGCAGATAGATCTTGACCTGATAAACATATTTACCCCATGTCAGATTTGCTCTAAATGCTTTGGTTTTTGAGTTATAAGCCAAAAACTGCATTTTACCCCTATGTTCTATTTTTAGCCGTGGCGGCCATCTTGGTTGGTTGACCGGGTCACGCCACACATTTTTTAAACTAGATACCCCAATGATGATTTTGGTCAAGTTTGGTTAAATTTGGCCCAGTAGTTTCAGAGGAGAAGATTTTTGTAAAAGTTAACGACGACGGACGACGACGGACGACGACGCCGGACGCCGGACGCAAAGTGATGGGAATAGCTCACTTGGCCCTTCGGGCCAGGTGAGCTAAAAATGAACTTATGCCATTGTGATTTGGTGTGTAATTAATTACTTAATATATGTAGAAGCACAAATTGTGTGAAATAACAGAGACTGAATTGTCTTTATGTCAATCTTTAAAGCATGCTTAAGTGGCATAATATTCTTATATGTACACATAGGTTGTAAATCATTTTATATTTGAAGGTTTATCCAATCCAGCATTTTGCAGAGCAAGAAATCAATAACGCATCAGCTAGTCTTATATCCAAACACCAGTATTCCATGGAGAGAATTCTCATGCAGGTAACATATCATAATCTTATATCTAAAACACCAATATCCCATGGAGAGAATTCTTATGCAGGTAATATATCATAATCTTATATCTAAAACACCAATATCCCATGGAGAGAATTCTTATGCAGGTAATATATCATAATCTTATATCTAAAACACCAATATCCCATGGAGAGAATTCTTATGCAGGTAACATATCATAATCTTATATCCAAACGCCAGTATCCCATGGAGAGAGTTATCATGCAGGTAACATATCATAATCTTATGTCTTAACACCAGGTTCCCATGGAGAGAGTTCTCATGTAGGTAACATATCATAATCTTATATCCAAACACCAGTATCCCATGGAGAGAATTCTCATGCAGGTAAAGTAGCAAAATCTTATATCTTAACATCAGTATCCCCTGGAGAGCAGTATCATGCAGGTAACATATCATAATCCTATATCTTAACACCAGTATTCCATGGAGAGAATTCTCATGCAGGTAACATATCATAATCTTATATCCAAACACCAGTATCCCATGGAGAGTGTTATCATGCAGGTAACTTATCATAATCTTATATCCATACACCAGTATCCCATGAAGAGAATTCTCATGCAGGTAAAGTAGCAAAATCTTATATCTAAACATCAGTATCCCCTGGAGAGTAGTATCATGCAGGTAACATATCATAATCTTATATCTTAACACCAGTATTCCATGGAGAGAATTCTCATGCAGGTAACATATCATCATCTTATATCCAAACACCAGTATCCCATGGAGAGA
Organism: Mytilus edulis; assembly: GCA_019925275.1. Taxonomy (NCBI): domain Eukaryota; kingdom Metazoa; phylum Mollusca; class Bivalvia; order Mytilida; family Mytilidae; genus Mytilus; species Mytilus edulis. The sequence goes on from CM034349.1 coordinate 32,278,419, forward strand.
GTTATCATGCAGGTAACATATCATAATCTTATATCTTAACACCAGGTTCCCATGGAGAGAGTTCTCATGTAGGTAACATATCATAATCTTATCTCTAAACATCAGTATCCCATGGAGAGTGTTCTCATGTAGGTAACATATCATAATCTTATATCTTAACACCAGTATTCCATGGAGAGAATTCTCATGCAGGTAACATATCATAATCTTATATATATATCCAAACATAAGTATTCCATGGAGAGTGTTCTCATGCAGGTAACATATCATAATCTTATATCAAAGCACCAGTATTCCATGGAGAGAATTTGCATGCAGGTAAAATATCATAATCTTACATATAAACACAAGTATCCCATGGAGAAAATTATCATGCAGGTAACATATCATAATCTTATATCCAAACATTGGTATCCCATGGAGAGTGTTCTCATGCAGGTAACACATCATAATCTTATATCCAAACACCAGTATCCCATGAAGAGAATTCTCATGCAGGTAAAGTAGCAAATTCTTATATCTTAACATCAGTATCCCTGGAAAGCAGTATCATGCAGGTAACATATCATAATCTTATATCTTAACACCAGTATTCAATGGAGAGAATTCTCATGCAGGTAACATATCATAATAATATATCCAAACACAAGTTTCCCATGGAGAGAGTTCTCATGTAGGTAACATTTCATAATCTTATATCTAAAGATCAGCACCCCATGGAGAGTGTTCTCATGCAGGTAACATATCATAATCTTATATCCAAACATCAGTAGTCCATGGATAGAGTTCTCATGCAGGTAACTTATCATAATCTTATACTTAAACAACAGTATTCAACAGAGAGAGTTCTCATGCAGGTAAAATATAATCTTATATCTAAACACCAGTATCCCATGGAAAGTTCTCATGCAGGTAAAATATAATCTTATATCTAAACACCAGTATCTCATTGAGAGAGTTCTCATGCAGGTAAAATATAATCTTATATCCAATCACTAGTATCCCATGGAGAGAGTTCTCATGTAGGTAAAATATAATCTTATATCCAATCACTAGTATCCCATGGAGAGCAGTATCATGCAGGTAACCTATCATAATCTATTATCCAAACACAAGTGTCTGATGGAGATAGTTCTCATGCAGGTAACATATCGTCGCTGGGATTCTAAAATGTTGTAAATTACAAATTTTTCAAGAAAAAAATTTCTCACAAACAGGCTTTGAAAATTTTGGCAAAATGCATGCTTCCAAATTGTTGTATGTGAACTTGAACATTTTTGTAAATACCAGTGAAATAAAAACGTTGACATATCTGGATTATCCAAGAACTTAAATTATTTTCACAGAAATAAAGAAATTTACAATTTTTTTTTCCCCCAAAGCCATTCTACAACGATTTTCAAGTTTTCATACAACATTTTGGAAGCAAACTTTACAAACAACTGACATTGGCAATTTTGTAATATGTCTTATTTCACACATTTTGATTGGTCTAACTGTATGCTATTTTGTGATAACAAAGATTTCGTCCCGCCCAGACCATTGGTGTCAAAAAGTATTTTTAGCCAAAAAAGTCATATACGACATTTTAGAAGCCCAGCGACGATATCATAATCTATTATCCAAACACAAGTATCCCATGGAGAGAGCTCTCATGCAGGTAACATATCATAATCTATTATCCAAACACAAGTATCCCATGGAGAGAGTTCTCATGCAGGTAACATATCATAATCTATTATCCAAACACAAGTATCCCATGGAGAGAGTTCTCATGCAGGTAACATATCATAATCTTATATACAAACACAAGTGTATGATAGAGAGAGCTCTCATGCAGGTAACATATCATAATCTATTATCCAAACACAAGTGTATGATAGAGAGACCTCTCATGCAGGTAACATATCATAATCTTATTATCCAAACACAAGTGTATGATAGAGAGAGCTCTCATGCAGGTAACATATCATAATCTTATTATCCAAACACAAGTGTATGATAGAGAGAGCTCTCATGCAGGTAACCTATCATAATCTATTATCCAAACACAAGTGTATGATAGAGAGAGCTCTCATGCAGGTAACCTATCATAATCTATTATCCAAACACAAGTGTATGATAGAGAGACCTCTCATGCAGGTAACCTATCATAATCTATTATCCAAACACAAGTGTATGATAGAGAGAGCTCTCATGCAGGTAACATATCATAATCTATTATCCAAACACAAGTGTATGATAGAGAGACCTCTCATGCAGGTAACATATCATAATCTATTATCCAAACACAAGTGTATGATAGAGAGAGCTCTCATGCAGGTAACCTATCATAATCTATTATCCAAACACAAGTGTATGATAGAGAGACCTCTCATGCAGGTAACCTATCATAATCTATTATCCAAACACAAGTGTATGATAGAGAGAGCTCTCATGCAGGTAACATATCATAATCTATTATCCAAACACAAGTGTATGATAGAGAGACCTCTCATGCAGGTAACATATCATAATCTATTATCCAAACACAAGTGTATGATAGAGAGACCTCTCATGCAGGTAACCTATCATAATCTATTATCCAAACACAAGTGTATGATAGAGAGAGCTCTCATGCAGGTACATTATCATAATCTATTATCAAAACATGTATGATAGAGAGAAGCTCTCATGAGGTAACATATCATAATCTATTATCCAAACACAAGTGTAAGATAGAGAGACCTCTCATCAGGTAACCTATCATAATCTATTATCCAAACACAAGTGTATGATAGAGAACCTCTCATGCAGGTAACTATCATAATCTATTATCCAAACACAAGTGTATGATAGAAGACTCTCATGCAGGTAACTATCATAATCTATTATCCAAACACAAGTGTATGATAGAGAGACTCTCATGCAGGTAACATATCATAATCTATTATCCAAAACCAAGTGTATGATAGAGAAACCTCTCATGCAGGTAACCTATCATAATCTATTATCCAAACATACAAGTGTATGATAAGAGACCTTCATGCAGGAACCATCATAATACTATTATCCAAACACAAGTGTATGATAGAGAGAGCTCTCATGCAGGTAACATATCATAATCATTATCCAAACACAAGTGTATGATAGAGAGACCTCTCATGCAGGTAACCTATCATAATCTATTATCCAAACACAATGTGTATAAGAGAGACCTCTCATGCAGGTAACCTATCATAATCTATTATCCAAACACAAGTGTATGATAGAAGAGCTCTCATGCAGGTAACCTATCATAATCTATTATCCAAACACAAGTGATGATTAGAGAGCTTTCATGCAGGTAACTATCATAATCTATTATCCAAACACAAGTGTATGATAGAGAGACCTCTCATGAGGTAACCTATCATAATCTATTATCCAAACACAAGTGTATGATAGAGAGAGCTTCATGCAGGTAACCTATCATAATCTATTATCCAAACACAAGTGTAAGATAGAGAGACCTCTCATGCAGGTAACCTATCATAATCTATTATCCAAACACAAGTGTATGATAGAGAGACCTTCATGCAGGTAACCTATCATAATCTATTATCCAAACACAAGTGTATGATAGAGAGAGCTCTCATGCAGGTAACCTATCATAATCTATTATCCAAACACAATTATAGAGAAGTCTCATGCAGGTAACCTATAATCTATTATCCAAACACAAGTGTATATCAGAGACCTATGCAGGTAACTATCATAATCATATTATCCAAACACAAGTGTATGATAGAGAGAGCTCTATGCAGGTAACATCAATAATCTATTATCCAAACACAAGTGTATGATAGAGAGAGCTCTCATGCAGGTAAACCTCATAATCTATTATCCAAACACAAGTGTATAAAAGAGTTTTCACTCATGAAACCTATCTAAACTTATATACCAAACAAAGGTATCCAGAGAGACCTCTCATGCAGAACATATCATAATCTATTATCCAAAACAAGTGTATGATAGAGAGACCTCTCATGCAGTAACATCAAATTATATCAAACCAAGTGATATAAATCCATCAGTAAATAAAATCTATTCAAACACAATATATAGAAACTCATGAGGAACCATCATAACTATACAAACACAATTATATAAAAGTTATGAGGAACTATCATAATCTATTATCCAAACACAAGTGTATGATAAGAGAGTTCTCATGCAGGTAACTATCATAATCTATTATCCAACACAAGTGTATGATAGAGAGAGTCTCATGCAGGTAACCTATCATAATCTATATCCAAACACAAGTGTATGATAGAGAGACCTCTCATGCAGGTAACCTATCATAATCTATTATCCAAACACAAGTGTATGATAGAGAGCCTCTCATGCAGGTAACCATAATCATTATCCAAACACAAGTGTATGATAGAGAGAGTTCTCATGCAGGTAACTCATAATCTATTATCAAACACAAGTTATGATAGAGAGATCTCATGCAGTAACCTATCATAATCTATATCCAAACACAAGTGTATGTAGAGAGAGCTCTCATGCAGGTAACCTATCATAATCTATTATCCAAACACAAGTGTATATGAGAGAGCTCTCATGCAGTAACCTATCATAATCTATTATCCAAACACAAGTGTATGATAGAGAGACCTCTCATGCAGGTAACCTATCATAATCTATTATCCAAACACAAGTGTATGATAGAGAGACCTCTCATGCAGGTAACCTATCATAATCTATTATCCAAACACAAGTGTATGATAGAGAGAGCTCTCATGCAGGTAACATATCATAATCTATTATCCAAACACAAGTGTATGATAGAGAGACTCTCATGCAGGTAACATATCATAATCTATTATCCAAACACAAGTGTATGATAGAGAGACTCTCATGCAGGTAACTATCATAATCTATTATCCAAACACAAGTGTATGATAGAGAGAGCTCTCATGCAGGTAACCTATCATAATCTATTATCCAAACACAAGTGTATGATAGAGAGAGCTCTCATGCAGGTAACCTATCATAATCTATTATCCAAACACAAGTGTATGATAGAGAGAAGCTCTCATGCAGGTAACCTATCATAATCTATTATCCAAACACAAGTGTATGATAGAGAGAGCTCTCATGCAGGTAACCTATCATAATCTATTATCCAAACACAAGTGTATGATAGAGAGAGCTCTCATGCAGGTAACCTATCATAATCTATTATCCAAACACAAGTGTATGATAGAGAGACCTCTCATGCAGGTAACATATCATAATCTATTATCCAAACACAATGTAGATAAGAGATCTGGTAACCTATCATAATCTTACAAACCAAAAAGAGATCATGAGTAACCTTCATCATAATATCAAACAATTATAAAAAAGTTATGAGTAACATATCTTCTATTACCAACAAATTATATAAAGACATCATGATAACAATATCTAATCAAACCATGTATATAAACCACAAGTATATAAATCTTAACAAACTATATAATAATCCAACAAGGTAACTATAAATCTTATCAAACCAATATATAAACTTCATCAAATCATATTATACAAACCAGGGTAATAAAACTTATCAGAACCATTATTATTACAAAACATATGAAGAAACCTATCATAACTATCAAATTTATAAAAAAGTGTTATCAGAAGACCTACTTCATAATCTATTATCCAAACACAAGTATAAGAAGAGTCTCATGCAGGTAACTATAATCTATTATCAAACAATATAAAAGACTCTATGCAGTAATTCAATTACCAACAAATTATATAAAACCCTGCAGTAACCTACATATCTATATCAAACACAATTATATAAAACCTATCAGAACTATAATTTATCAAACAATTTATAAGATTTTATCAAACACAATTATATAAACCAAGTAGATATAAATTCATGTAACACATTTATTCAAAAAGTTATGAAGCCCAGGTAACCATATTAATATTACAACAAAGTATGTAGAGAGCTTCATGCAGGTACTATCTATTATTATCCAAACACATGTATGATGAGAGACTCTCATGTACTCATATTTTTCCAAACACATATGATGAGTTTCATAGAAACTATCATACATTTATTCAAAACAAGTTCATAGAGAAGTTCTGAGGTACTATTATCTTATATCCAAACACAATTAAGAGAGAGCATGCAGTAACTATCTAATATTACAAACAATGTATCATAAAGATTCATGCAGTAAATATAACAATACTTACTAGGTAATATTACAATACATCTTTTTATCCAAAACATGTATCTGATAAAATCTGCATCATGCACTGTTAATACATAAAGTTTAAAACACAAATGTATTGTAAAGAGCCAATGAAAAGTACCTGTCAATAATCTTTTAAAATAAGAGAATGAGAAGTCTCTCTGGTGCAAGATACATTCTATATCATCACAAATGACTTCAGATTCCATGCAGGGACATCTTGTAATATCAACACAATATGAGACAGATTCTCTGAGTGAAAATACATCTATAAAAACAACATCTTTTAATTAAGACAGATGCAAATGAGTAACTTAATATTGATATTTGTTCGTGGATATCCTGCCTTGGTAGTTTAAGTAACATGTCATTTTTATGTTTTACAGAGGCACAGAGTACGGATAGTACCAGTGACAGTTTGTCGTTACAAATGGGATGACACAGACTCTGACTTTATAGTGTATGGATTAGACAAGAAAGTGCATGCTCCTGACTATCCTCAGCAAAGCTGTTTTGGCTGTTCTGTCTTATAGAATTTAAAGAAAGAACTGAATAGGATATTTTTTCTGTATGTTTCCAAATGTATCAAATGTTTTGAGGGATGTCTTTTCCATGTTATAGAGTAAAAGATATATTACATAATTAACCAAGCCCTACCATTGGCACAACATATATAGTAATCTGTAAAAGTCTTAAAATTGAAATCCAGAAATGTATAGTCCCAACCTGCAGATGCTCAAATATGGTCAATATTCTGAATTTCAGTTTACATATATATACTAAATTACATAGAACTTTCTAAAGTTTTTTCCTCTGAAATGGGTATTACAATTATTTTTTAGTATCTTTTAATGACATTATTATTCATCTGACCATTTCTACTCAATTAGTTTTCTAACTGATTTCGTTTTGTGTTTCAATCTACACTCAAGTTGTTTATTTGTCAAGAGTTGCTGTATGTATACATGTAGAAATAGGAAGTAAATGTTTTAAATTCCATTTATTAACAGGGTAGACCATGGAGGATATAACAAAATATATTATGAATTCTTTTGTAATACCATAACATAACATATGATATTGACTAACTTGAAAATATATTCACTTTTCAAATCTTTTATGAATTATTTATCGTAAAATTTGCCGAAACTTGGAGCCTCTTGTTTCTTATCTGAAAGCAAATTATTACAACTATATCTTCATATCTTAAATTCTGTTTTTTTTTCATATTATCACACAAAATTGGGGTTTCCATGCTAATCTGTAAAAAAAATATGGTGACCAATTCTTTTTATTATACTTTTGAAAAAACTACATTTTGACAATTTTTTTCTTCTATCTTCATTATTCCTACTGCACTATGCATGTCAGAATTGATTTTACTTAAATGGAAATAAGAAATATTTGTTCTTGGCATCTTACGGATAATCATGACCATTATGTTTATTTAAGACCTTCAATGTATAGTTTTTATTAGGATTGTGTAATGTAATTTTAAGATATGTATATTTTTTTTACACATTTCTGTTTTTGTGTAATTGTTGCCTCTTTCATTACCATCTCCATGTTTTTTCTCTATGTTAATTTTACAGTGTTAAATGTTCTCCATCTATGAAGTTTTTATGTGGTATTGATTTTGAAAGAGTGTTTTTATAAAAAAAAAAATTATATACATGCATCAATTTTTAAAACTGCTGAACTGTACTTGACATCAACATGTAATATCTCTTCTTTTATGTGATTCTTCTGTATTCTATTTCATGGACCTAAATAACACAGAGAAATTATTCAAACACCCAAATTTTTATATCATAGGACTGAATTTACTACTGTATATTTGGAATATATTACCTTGGCTGATTTTGAAAAACCTTTCAGAATTTTTTGTCTTCAATGCTCTTCAACCTTCTACATTATTTTGGCCTTTTTCACTTGTTTGATTTAAGTGTCACAGACGAGTCTTTTGAGGTTGAAACGTGAATGTGGCAAACAAATTTTAATATTGTTTCTATGATGATTTTATTTGACATACAACTCCATTTGTCAAAAATGTTTTGTAAGATTTAAAATCAGATGGTCAACTGAATAAATTAAAACCAATTAGTTACAAAAAAGATATATGAATAAATAAATGAACACCTTGCGTAAAACTTATTGAAAATACCTTCAAAACATTTCTGATATTGAATGTAAAGAACACTTATGTCTTTTCACTGTAAATTGAAATAAAATTCTCAAGTGAACAAACCTTGTTATGTGGTACGTCTGTTTGTGTTTTATATAAGAATGTATGATGACCTATTGATGTCTATGTGTGTGTAATAACATGTATTTTATTGATAAGAATCTCATTGAATAAGATCTTGTTTATTTTTTATTCTTTTGTTTTTTTGTATTTTTAAAACCAACTTAAAGTTATAAGCATTTCATAATGTAGTTAATAATTTTACATTCAATTTATAATGTGCAATAAATTCCTTATTTAACATTTGTAGTTTGCTGTTTCATAATTGCCCGCTTGTTGTAGTACCATAAGGTCATGTAAAGAAATTATGTTATATTCATGAAGTACCAGATGTCTTTTAAGTAAATAGTAAGTTCAAAAGATTGGTATATCCAAAATCTATTGCAAACAGCGAGGAGCTTATATAATTGAACAAGGCTTAAAGTATATCCAATTTTTTAGATATACCATTTGTTATACTAGACTGACCCCCAAAGTCAAATTGTAAAAGTGCAAGTAATTAGGTTATATATAGTACAGAGGAAGCAATGTCGCCCTACCCTAACATATAAGTAAAGACAGGCATTGTATAGCTTGTTGTTTGGTGTTAGCCAAGGCTCCGTGTTGAAGGCCGTACATTGACTTATAATGGTTTACTTTTATAAATTGTTATTTGAATGGAGAGTTGTCTCATTGGCACTCACACCACATCTTCCTTTATCTATAATGACAAAGAGTATTGATCATTATCCTTTCTTTACCTTAAGACAGTACACAATTTTTAATTCAACCCAATGTCCAACTTTAAAATAGAGACTGCTTTCTTTTAATTATGAAGGCTGTATAAAACTCCTCCAGGGAAAACAAAATCGATATTGATAAAGATACCTATATCAAACAGTACAAGTTGACCCCTATGTAGGAGTGAATAAGGATGCCCAGGAAAGGTAAGCAGTTTCTACTTCACAACTTGAGTGTTGCTAATGGTAAGTCAATATTCGATGACAGTTCACTTTCTTTGTTGCGTAACACACCCAAAACAGATTCACTGTTGTCCCTTTGACAAATTAAACATGCATTGTCATCTATGACATGCATATTTCCTAATGTCTTATCAGTTAATATATCATCTGCAAACATTGCAAAAAGATGAGTTGTCCATATCAAATCTTTGGTTTGATTGGTTTCTCCTTCCGATATTTATTCATTCAGAAAGTCATTGGAAAGATAAGCTCTAGAATATTGTGTTCAATTGGAAAGGCATAACCCATCGCAAGATTAAAGGTACTACACAAAAATGTAGAAATGAAAAAAGAATACAGGAAAGTTTTTAATTTTTAAAACCTTATTGTAAATTTAAAAGAGTATATGAGTTTTATACTTTATTTCAAGAGAACTGAGATAGATAAAGACAACAGTATTATACCTATATTAAAAAGTCGACTCCATTGAGAGAAAACAAAGCCGAATTACAAACTAAAACTGAGGGAAACACATCAAAACAAAGGAACATCAGGAATACTAAAATGCAACAAAAACAAACGCCTATATACTAGAAACGAACTATTTGACAACAACTGCCATATTCCTGACTTGGTACAGGACATTTATGTTAAAATTGTTGGTTGAACCTGGTTAAATGGCTAGCTAAACCTCCCGCTTTTATGACAATGATAAAAAATATAGCTTAAATAATAACATCGAGAACCTCCCACCCGGAGGTGCGCTTCAGCTGTCACCAGAACAAAAACATATGTACTAGTTCAATGAAAAGGTCCTCATACTAAACTCAAAATCATAGAAATAAACTGAAAGTAAAAAAACACGATGAATTACATTCGTTTTTGATGTGTTTTGTCATTTGATTTGCCGTGTGATTAATTAGATTTTCCTCTGAGTTCATATTATATGATTTTAAAATTAAAAATTAAAATTCAGTCTAGTATTTGATATTACCCAGTATTGCCCAAAAAACCCTGTAAAACCGGGTTTTCCCAGTATTTCCCACTGGGCTGGACAATACTCAAACCAGGTTTGACAACCCTGCTTTTTGTCGATCCTTCGACTGTAGTCGAAATCTAAAGCGAGACTAAGCGATCCTACATTCCGTCGTCGTCAGTGTCGTCGTCGTCGGCGTCATCGGCGTCGTCCATAAATATTCACTCTGTGGTTAAAGTTTTTGAAATTTTAATAACTTTCTTAAACTGTACTAGATTTCTACCAAACTTGGGCAGAAGCTTGTTTATTATCATAAGATAGTATCCAGAAGCAAATTTTGTAAAAATAAAAATCCATTTTTTCCGTATTTTACTTATAAATGGACTTAGTTTTTCTGCGGGAAACATTACATTCACTCTGTGGTTAAAGTTTTTAAAATTTTAATATCTTTCTTAAACTATCCTGGGTTTGTACCAAACTTGGACAGAAACTTGTTTATGATCATAAGATAGTATCCAGAAGTAAATTTTATAAAAAAAATAAAACCATTTTGTCCGTATTTTACTTTTAAATGAACTTAGATTTTCTGCGGGAAACATTACATTCACTCTGTGGTTACAGTTTTTAAAATTTAAATAACTTTATTAAACTATCCTGGGTTTGTACCAAACTCGGACAGAAGCTTGTTTATGATCATTAGATAGTATCCAGAAGTAAATTTTGTAAAAAAAATAAATCAATTTTTTCCGTATTTTACTTTTAAATTGACTTAGTTTTTCTGCGGGAAACATTACATTCACTCTGTGGTTAAAGTTTTTAAAATTTTAATATCTTTCTTAAACTATCCTGGGTTTGTACCAAACTTGGACAGAAGCTTGTTTATGATCATAAGATAGTATCCAGAAGTAAATTTTATAAAAAAATAAAACCATTTTGTCCGTATTTTACTTTTAAATGAACTTAGATTTTCTGCGGGAAACATTACATTCACTCTGTGGTTAAAGTTTTTAAAATTTTAATAACTTTATTAAACTATCCTGGGTTTGTACCAAACTCGGACAGAAGCTTGTTTATGATCATAAGAGAATATCCAACAGTAAATTTTATAAAAAAATAAATCCATGTTTTCGGTATTTTACTTTTAAATGGACTTAGATATTCTGCCAGGAAACAACACACACTTTGTGGTTAATTAAAAAAAAATAATAACTTTCTTATACTATTTTTAATTTGTACCAAACTTGGACAGGAGCTTGTTTATGACAAAAAGTTAGTATCTAAAAGGAAATTTTGTTAATATATTTAACCTGTGTATCTGAATTTTACTTATAAATGGACTTAGTTTTTCTTCCAGTTAACATTACATAAAGTCTGCAGTTAAAGTTTTAAAATTATTTATAAGGTACATAAACTATCCTGGATTTTTACCAAACTTGGCCAGAGGCTTCTTACAATCAAAAATAGTATCAAGAGGAATATTTTTATTGATTTTTTTCTCATTTTTGTCAAGCCTGCGATTTATAGCAAAAGTAGGCGAGACACCGGGTTCCGCGGAACCCTCACAAATTTTATTCGTTTCCTCTCAATCGATTTAATTTTGATTTTTGAACAGCGGTAAGTAAGTAAATAATGACTTTATTTAAAGAGGGTGACTCAATTAGCTTTCACTAATCTACCTTGCGGCCCTCACTAAGAACACACAGTACAAATATACTACTGTTGCCTTCATTCATCATAACTTTTGGTATTAAGCTTCCCGTTAAATATATAGATATAAGATCCAGGAAAGAATAGTGTTCATTGTTACTATTTGCTTTACTTGAAGTCAGTTCAGAAGGATAAATCTCTTTAGTGTACATACTGAAGTCGTCATTATTGACGAACAATATATCATCCAAATATCTTAAAGTATTATTTAATTTTGGTATCAGATGTTGTTTCGATTGGTCTTTACTGATTTAAGTCATACATTGTAACTCACAACAATACAGTTGCAGGTCCAGAATAAGTGGTGCATATTTAGTCCCTATTATAATTCCGATAATTTGACGATATGTGGAATTTTCATATCTAATAAAAATTCAAAGGAAGTTATAGTATCAATGCTCGTACAATTGACATAGTTCTTTTATTTTGTTTGTTTTTACTAAAAACAAAATGACATAAAAGAATGTACATAAACATTTTCGAATTTTGATATCTTATTAGGTGTGTGGATTTGTTCCTTATAAGAATATATGTAGTACTGCCAACGAATATTTTACACTCCAAAAGTAATTCATCACCTATTTTCAAAGGGCTTATTTGAATTTTATTACCAGGTTTTTGATAGAACCAAGTGTACTAGTGAGTAGAATAGACAGTTTAGTAGTGAAACAATGGATTGAAGACGACATAAATCCGAGGTGTTTTTGAAGCTTCGGAAACCAGTAATTAGTTTGAACTTCATTGTATTTAGTTCTGCCTGTAAAGAGGTAGCTAAACGTTTATATGTGTTACAGATGTCATTTTCCAAAAATGGAGTCAGTTGGAATGTTGGGGAATTCGTGATTTCCTTTGGCAGAACTTCAATGCAAAATTTACGTCAAACAGTAATGATATTATTAGCAGACTTAGCAGCCGTAACAAAAACAAATTCCTTGGCGAGATCTTTTAGCTTATATTTCATGTATTTGACACGAGAAATATGGAAGTATTACTGATAAAAAAATTGGATAGGACAAGTTACTTTATCATCCAATTTCAGTGTATTGTTTTAGTTGCTGCGCTGATTGGTTAATTTCTCGATATTGCAAATATTACTTCAATGAAATTATGAGCTCGGAAGCTAAATGAACCCAGTGATCTTTGTGCTAATTTGTCAGCCACCAATCCTTTTTATTTGTTCTTGCAGGCTTATTTTGTCTGTACCCACGTGTCGATATTTGTATACTTCATACGCATGTAATTTACAATTAGGAAATAAGTAATTGAATATATCAATTTCAAATAAATGCAAATACCATCTGTCATATTGACACGTGCCATTAAACTGTAAGTAATGCTAATATAAACAATATATATTAAAACGATATAAGATACAATTATATTGTGTTTTTATTTGATATAAACAAGGAATTGATTAGTTTGCAGTAGTGTATTTGTTATTTGAGATGAGATGTCATGGTTTTCATCTTCAAGTTGGTAGAATAAAAACGTGCGTCTCTTTGCATTGTGCATGTTGTGTGTCGCGATTTACAACAACAGAAATGAATGTTAATGAGTATAAAGCAAACCTAGATAAGCATCCTGTTATTGAGAGCCTCATGCTTTCGTTTAGTTGACTTTATTATAGTGGTGAAGTACTAAACAGCACAGTTCTCACATACACTTGTCTCAGAAAAAAATCTCATCTCCGATTATAACTGAAAATTAAGTTATAGATAGTTATAGATATTATTATTTCTTAGACAATTTCCTGTGTGGATGATGAATTAATGACAAGGAGTTCAACCTCACCGTAATAACTATTATATTATAGTGATAAAATCGGTTTGTTGAGATATATTTTATTAATATTTGCATGACAGTTTTAGATTGTAATTTAACGGATGATACCTGCAAGTAACAGGATTTCATTAAATATTTCAAAATCGTGTATAAGACCTGTTGGTGACCTTCTGTTGTTGTCTTCTCTATGGTCGGGTTGTTGTCCCTTTGACACATTCCCCATTTCCATTCTCAATTATAAATAAACATGCTTAGATTCATAAATTATAAAATATCAATTACCAAACCATGACGGAATGAGTCGCTATTCTAAATCAGTACGTACATTAAATGAAATAAAACTGTTTTAAATACTAACGTGAATATTTCATTTTTAAATTTAAAAAAACCAACATTATTTCATATATTATTAGTTACATAGTTTGCTAGTGACCTAATATGGTATATATGGGGTCAGTAAATTCCATATGGGGTGAGAGCGAAGCTCGAATCCCAATATGGAGTTTACTGACCCCATATATACCGTATTACGTCACTAGCACACTATGTAACGAATTTATCTTACCGACTTTCTTAACATGTAAAATTTAAACTAGTGACCTATCAAAATGAGCAAGTCTTCAATACAGTTAGCATTAACATGATTTAGAAACTACTTCCTTTGATCCTACAAAAACAGATGCCAACAATGACAACTTGTTAGATTTAGATGAGTTTTATGAATTTATTTCACTTTATTATCACTTTCTTCGTCTGTCGAAACCTTTAAGATTTTTTCTCAGTACTGTATTGTTTTTCTAAAGGGACGTAACACCACTACTAACCGTGTATGAAATAAGCCCCGCCTCCTTTTTACCTTATATGGTATATGAAGGGACGTAACTCCACTACTAACCGTGTATGAAATAAGCCCCGCCTCCCAACTAACCTAATATTAAATATACACGGATTCCACGAAGACGCTTTTAACCAATCATATTCCTAGAAATGTATAGGAGGTAAGATAATTAAATATACACGTTTAAAGGTGTAATACCACCATTGATTCCCCCCTATTAGTCTTTGTTAAATTTTCTCTTTTAAAAAAAATATGCAGAGGTTATCATTGTTTGAAATAAAGAAATACTTGGCATGAGTAAAGTTTTATCCTGTCCAGTACTATAGAAAAATTTTCACATGAAATATCATTGCATACAATAAAATAACCATCACTGGAAGTTAACCAATCAAACTCCCCTTATCTAACCTGTGTACAAGGTTTAGGAAGTATGTAACCGAAAGTTTACAAAATATTATATAGAAACCCCAAATAAAAAAATAATATGTGTTTGAAATACCCAAGACATATGTTTATGAAACATATGTTACAGACCTAGGGAAAGATTTCTTAAGCAACAGTTTACAATACAAAGAATTATATATTAGTTCAAAGTTAAGAATCTCTAAACAGTGTTAAAGGTTCTCGTAAAATATAACTATGAGGGTCCAATTTTATGCAATAATAACTTGAATTTTGTCCTCCTGCTAAATTTAGTAAAATTGCTTTTTTTGTAGTTGAGTGTAAGGTGCATGTATTATTTTCGCACTTTTAACTGTCATCGGATCCAGTTGTAAATTACTAACCTATTTGGGAATTTTAAATTGAAATGTTATACTTTATTTTGAAACACTTAGACACAGATTTATTTGTGTAGCAAGAATCAAAATACATAATCATATGTATGGTTGCTACAAATAGTTATCAAAGGTACCAGGATTATAATTTAGTACGCCAGGCGCGCGTTTTGTTTACATATGGTTGCTACAAAACTATGCTAACATAATAATATAATTTAGAGTATAATTACAATCTTTTAGCTAATTTGTAAATGCTTAGTCTTCATGACTTAATAATAACAAAATGAAAGTAGTCCTTTCATTTTCTTAACACAATGAAACTTGGATAATATTCGGAAATATGTTTTATTTTTATTGTTTAACAATAAAAGACTGACAATCAAGACATTGGGGATCCAGGGGGTCCTGGGGTTGGAACCCCCTTTTTTGTACGATCAATGCATTTGAATGGGAGCATATAGTTAGAACCCCCCTTTACTCTGGGTTGGGAACACCCCCTTTTTAAATTTGATGGATCAGCCCCTGCAAGTAGATAGTGCAACTCATTTCCAACTAACAAGGAACAAACAGAGATGAAACTGTCATTCTAGTGTTGCCTTAAAGCATGCTTTAGACATTAGATGGAAATTCAAGAGTATGAAAAAGACATGACTGAATATTCTATAATAAGGCATTTCAACTACTTGTTTTTGTATGAGAGCGGAACGTTGAGTCTTGACTATTTGAAACGCCTGTCTAGCCTTGAATTCTTGATGATTTTGTTTTATCAGAAGCATGACATGTCGAATGAAAGCACGACAATTGTAAAAACCTTCTCATAATGATAATGAACTATGTCAAAAACTGTAGCCACGGATAACTAATACATTAAATAGAATGATATTCCAACCCAACCATTATCTCAAAAACTTTTCTAAAATTTGTTTTCAATCATGGATTAAAGGTTTTGCAGTATCAAAATTGATTCAAGAGTGAAGAAAAATATGAATCAAGATTAATTACAGCCAAAGATGCTGATCTGATATACAATGTAGTGTTTAAACTGAATCTGCTACAACGAGTTGAATATTATTAAATTATAATAAATTTCAGAATTTTTTAAGATTTAAATATGTTATATATATTGAAATTTCTGCTTACAAGGCATAAACAAGCTATCGAACAAGTTTGAACCCACAATTTTCTTCGAAAATGCCTTCGTCAAGTCAAGAATGTGAGACATGTTTTCATGGTTCGTACGTTGATTAATATAGTCAAAAGTTTGTACAAGATAGGAAAACTATTGTAGGTAGAACTTCTAGGTTTTATGGACTTATCCACCTTTTTGTTTAACATACTTTGGATGTCGGTATTTCTGTGATTGCGTTTTTGTTTACACTGTATACTCAGTGAACTAATGTTTAAAAATGAAGTTATTTCAGGAGAATACATAATTTAGATTAAATAAACTCATCGTAGATACCAATCTTAAAAGTTTGTACGTTTCGTATACAAAAGACTCAGTGACACTTACACTAAAACATTTAAAGTCCTAATAAAGTGTTGATTATTTATTAATAAAAAGTAAAATAACAGAAATACCAACTTCTAAGGAAAATTATAAACGGAAAGTCCCTAAGCAAATGACAAAATTAAAAGCTCAAACACATCGAACGAGGGGATAACAACTGTCATATTTCTGACTTGGTACAAGCATTTTCTTATGTAGAAAATGTCGAATTAAACCTGGTTTTATAGCTACCTCAACTGCTCACTTATATGACAGTCACATAAAATTCCATTATATTGACAACGATGTGTGAACAAAACAAACAGACAATAAGTAAAAATGTAAAAAATAGAGGGAAGCAGTCAAGATTGTGTTATAATCCCAATCACAATAAAAACAAAACAAATATGTCATCAGCAAAAACACAAAAGACATAAAGACGAAAATCGATATAGGTAAAAGTAAATAAAGGACAATGGCGGGATGTACAAGTATCGAGTCACGACAAATAGACACTATCGAAATAAATCTTAACAGTCAAATTAATAAATTAGGTCAAATTCGCGGTACAAGTCTAAATATGAGACAGAGAAAGCCGTGTTTAATTTCTTTACAAGGAAACGGAATATTCAGACATAAGTATAGTGATCAGTTTATATGTATAGCGCATTTTAAATAAATACAATGAAAATATAATTTTCTATATTTACTCATGACTACACACTACTCTCAAAGTTTGCACATTCTATAAAAGATCTAGACCAACTGTTATTTGAAGCTTCAAAATCAAAGATGGAGAAAGACACCCGATCCACCAGACGGAAATTAAAATATAGATTTTATTCTATGGTTTAAAACAATTTCCAGCCGTGTGCTATTCTGATATATTGATCTCGATAATTAAGCGTCTTTTTTGAGGTCAGTACTATCAATATACCCTAGCTTTTTGTCGTTTTGTTGTTCGTTGTTTTTCATTGACAAATATCCAATGACATATTTTATTTATATTTCAAATAAATAAAAACGTACATGGTATTGAGATTTATTTTAATTTCAATTGTTTATTTGTAAGCCTATTACACAACTATCAATTGTTTTCGTCCTCTTATATCCGTCAAATCATTTAAAAAATTACAATACAGTTCGTGTTCCTTCTATTTTTCAAGATATAAATGTGGTCGGTACATCAGATATACCACTAGGTGTAACTGAATTTGCTAGTTGTAAAGCTTTTGTCACTGGAGCTGTATGGTTTGGTTGGCAAAAGTTGCATATTAACTTACTTCGTACTTCCTTGATACTGAAAATATATATGAAGGGATCTACTAAAGGATTGAGCAAAAGCAAATTGTTAGTGGCTCTTACGATTTCCTCATCGATAGTGTCAGTAAAGTTGGCATAAAGACCATAGAGCGTTCTTGGTAAAATTGAAACAGCTGTTACGATAATGATACAACTAAAGATAATCATGTTATTGCGCATTCGCAATGCTGCTCGCTTTTTCTGCTGAACTTGTAAGTTAGTCAAGTTTCCGAATACATTTACCTGACGCCGATTTCGAATTATTCTCAACATTACAATGACATAACACAATGTAATCGCTGCAACAAACAATGCATTCGGAACATCTACAAAAAGAAGAAAACGTTTCTGTGCTTTATATTTTGGTCCACATGGAAATTCTTCGTGTTGGATATTGTCATTCAAGAAACTCCAAGACACCCCGAACAAAAACATAACTGTGTGAAAACAGAAATCCTAGTCCAATAGCAATATTACTCGTCAAATGATTCAACATTTGGTTCGTTGTTCTGAATGTCGCGTTTAATCTGTGTAGACACATAAGGATTGTCATCAAAAGGGAATATTGGATTGATGCAGGAATAAAATGTATCATGACTAAACACTGATCTTGATGTGCACCTTTTGATTTATAATCGTTCGTGTTCATTGCAATTGTATGCCACGCATAAACAATCATCAAATATGCGTCATTTATGATCAGAAAAAAAGCCAACTTAAAAAATCCGTTTTTTCTTAGTTTTCTGGTTTTAGCTAAAGCAACTACAGCAAAAATATGAACTACAAATAATATTATGCATAATGACAGAATAAAAGCCCATTTCATGTTGATTTCTCTGAAATTATGACGATGTTTCTGCAGTATTTCTTTATAAAAAGGCAACGTTTCTCTTCAGAGAAGAAAACAAATAATGCTTATGTTAGTCATTGTATGTTATATATGTAATTGTGACTTTACGAACAATGAAATGAATTACCACCTGACAGCTGATAATGGAATATGTCATTCGTTGTTGCAGAGATCAAAAATCAAAGTTGACCATACATTAGTGTCATGGTTTTCATCTTGGTAGAATAAAAACGTGCGTCCCTTTGCATTTTGCGATTTACAACAACAGAAATGAATGTTAATGAGTATAAAGCAAACCTAGATAAGCATCCTGTTATTGAGAGCCTCATGCTTTCGTTTAGTTGACTTTATTATAGTGGTGAAGTACTAAACAGCACAGTTCTCACATACACTTGTCTCAGAAAAAAATCTCATCTCCGATTATAACTGAAAATTAAGTTATAGATAGTTATAGATATTATTATTTCTTAGACAATTTCCTGTGTGGATGATGAATAATGACAAGGAGTTCAACCTCACCGTAATAACTATTATATTATAGTGATAAAATCGGTTTGTTGAGATATATTTTATTAATATTTGCATGACAGTTTTAGATTGTAATTTAACGGATGATACCTGCAAGTAACAGGATTTCATTAAATATTTCAAAATCGTGTATAAGACCTGTTGGTGACCTTCTGTTGTTGTCTTCTCTATGGTCGGGTTGTTGTCCCTTTGACACATTCCCCATTTCCATTCTCAATTATAAATAAACATGCTTAGATTCATAAATTATAAAATATCAATTACCAAACCATGACGGAATGAGTCGCTATTCTAAATCAGTACGTACATTAAATGAAATAAAACTGTTTTAAATACTAACGTGAATATTTCATTTTTAAATTAAAAAAACCAACATTATTTCATAATTATTAGTTACATAGTTTGCTAGTGACTAATATGGTATAATGGGTCAGTAAATTCCATAGGGTGAGAGCGAAGCTCGAATCCCAATATGGAGTTTACTGACCCCATATTATACCGTATTACGTCACTAGCACACTATGTAACGAATTTATCTTACCGACTTTCTTAACATGTAAAATTTAAACTAGTGACCTATCAAAATGAGCAAGTCTTCAATACAGTTAGCATTAACATGATTTAGAAACTACTTCCTTTGATCCTACAAAAACAGATGCCAACAATGACAACTTGTTAGATTAGATGAGTTTTATGAATTTATTTCACTTTATTATCACTTTCTTCGTCTGTCGAAACCTTTAAGATTTTTCTCAGTACTGTATGTTTTTCTAAAGGACGTAACACCACTACTAACCGTGTATGAAATAAGCCCGCCTCCTTTTTACCTTATAGGTATATGAAGGGACGTAACTCCACTACTAACCGTGTATGAAATAAGCCCCGCCTCCCAACTAACCTAATATTAAATAACACGGATTCCACGAAGACGCTTTTAACCAATCATGATTCCTAGAAATGTATAGGAGGTAGATAATTAAATATACACGTTTAAAGGTGTAATACCACCATTGATTCCCCCCTATTAGTCTTTGTTAAATTTTCTCTTTTAAAAAAATATGCAGGGTTATCATTGTTTGAAATAAAGAAATACTTGGCATGAGTAAAGTTTTATCCTGTCCAGTACTATAGAAAATTTTCACATGAAATTCATTGCATACAATAAAATAACCATCACTAAAGTTAACCAATCAAACTCCCCTTATCTAACCTTGTACAAGGTTTAGGAAGTATGTAACCGAAGTTTACAAAATATATATAGAACCCAAATAAAAAAATAATATGTGTTTGAAATACCCAAGACATATGTTTATGAAACATATGTTACAGACCTAGGGAAAGATTTCTTAAGCAACAGTTTACAATATAAAGAATTATATATTAGTTCAAAGTTAAGAATCTCTAAACAGTGTTAAAGGTTCTCGTAAAATATAACTATGAGGGTCCAATTTTATGCAATAATAATTTGAATTTTGTCCTCCTGCTAAATTTAGTAAAATTGCTTTTTTTGTAGTTGAGTGTAAGGTGCATGTATTATTTTCGCACTTTTAACTGTCATCGGATCCAGTTGTAAATTACTAACCTATTTGGGAATTTTAAATTGAAATGTTATACTTTATTTTGAAACACTTAGACACAGATTTATTTGTGTAGCAAGAATCAAAATACATAATCATATGTATGGTTGCTACAAATAGTTATCAAAGGTACCAGGATTATAATTTAGTACGCCAGGCGCGCGTTTTGTTTACATATGGTTGCTACAAAACTATGCTAACATAATAATATAATTTAGAGTATAATTACAATCTTTTAGCTAATTTGTAAATGCTTAGTCTTCATGACTTAATAATAACAAAATGAAAGTAGTCCTTTCATTTTCTTAACACAATGAAACTTGGATAATATTCGGAAATATGTTTTATTTTTATTATTTAACAATAAAAGACTGACAATCAAGACATTGGGGATCCAGGGGGTCCTGGGTTGGAACCCCCTTTTTGGTACGATCAATGCATTTGAATGGGAGCATATAGTTAGAACCTCCCTTTACTCTGGGTTGGGAACACCCCCTTTTTAAATTTGATGGATCAGCCCTGCAAGTAGATAGTGCAACTCATTTCCAACTAACAAGGAACAAACAGAGATGAAACTGTCATTCTAGTGTTGCCTTAAAGCATGCTTTAGACATTAGATGGAAATTCAAGAGTATGAAAAAGACATGACTGAATATTCTATAATAAGGCATTTCAACTACTTGTTTTTGTATGAGAGCGGAACGTTGAGTCTTGACTATTTGAAACGCCTGTCTAGCCTTGAATTCTTGATGATTTTGTTTTATCAGAAGCATGACATGTCGAATGAAAGCACGACAATTGTAAAAACCTTCTCATAATGATAATGAACTATGTCAAAAACTGTAGCCACGGATAACTAATACATTAAATAGAATGATATTCCAACCCAACCATTATCTCAAAAACTTTTCTAAAATTTGTTTTCAATCATGGATTAAAGGTTTTGCAGTATCAAAATTGATTCAAGAGTGAAGAAAAATATGAATCAAGATTAATTACAGCCAAAGATGCTGAACTGATATACAATGTAGTGTTTAAACTGAATCTGCTACAACGAGTTGAATATTATTAAATTATAATAAATTTCAGAAATTTTTAAGATTTAAATATGTTATATATATTGAAATTTCTGCTTACAAGGCATAAACAAGCTATCGAACAAGTTTGAACCCACAATTTTCTTCGAAAATGCCTTCGTCAAGTCAAGAATGTGAGACATGTTTTCATGGTTCGTACGTTGATTAATATAGTCAAAAGTTTGTACAAGATAGGAAAACTATTGTAGGTAGAACTTCTAGGTTTTATGGACTTTTCCACCTTTTTGTTTAACATACTTTGGATGTCGGTATTTCTGTGATTGCGTTTTTGTTTACACTGTATACTCAGTGAACTAATGTTTAAAAATGAAGTTATTTCAGGAGAATACATAATTTAGATTAAATAAACTCATCGTAGATACCAATCTTAAAAGTTTGTACGTTTCGTATACAAAAGACTCAGTGACACTTACACTAAAACATTTAAAGTCCTAATAAAGTGTTGATTATTTATTAATAAAAAGTAAAATAACAGAAATACCAACTTCTAAGGAAAATTATAAACGGAAAGTCCCTAAGCAAATGACAAAATTAAAAGCTCAAACACATCGAACGAGGGGATAACAACTGTCATATTTCTGACTTGGTACAAGCATTTTCTTATGTAGAAAATGTCGAATTAAACCTGGTTTTATAGCTACCTCAACTACTCACTTATATGACAGTCACATAAAATTCTATTATATTGACAACGATGTGTGAACAAAACAAACAGACAATATGTAAAAATGTAAAAAATAGAGGGAAGCAGTCAAGATTGTGTTATAATCCCAATCACAATAAAAACAAAACAAATATGTCATCAGCAAAAACACAAAAGACATAAAGACGAAAATCGATATTGGTAAAAGTAAATACAGGACAATGGCGGGATGTACAAGTATCAAGTCACGACAAATAGACACTATCGAAGTAAATCTTAACAGTCAAATTAATAAATTAGGTCAAATTCGCGGTACAAGTCTAAATATGAGACAGAGAAAGCCGTGTTTAATTTCTTTACAAGGAAACGGAATATTCAGACATAAGTATAGTAATCAGTTTATATGTATAGCGCATTTTAAATAAATACAATAAAAATATAATTTTCTATATTTACTCATAATTACACACTACTCTCAAAGTTTGCACATTCTATAAAAGATCTAGACCAACTGTTATTTGAAGCTTCAAAATCAAAGATGGAGAAAGACACCCGATCCACCAGACGGAAATTAAAATATAGATATTATTCTATGGTTTAAAACAATTTCCAGCCGTGTGCTATTCTGATATATTGATCTCGATAATTAAGCGTCTTTTTCGAGGTCAGTACTATCAATATACCCTAGCTTTTTGTCGTTTTGTTGTTCGTTGTTTTTCATTGACAAATATCCAATGACATATTTCATTTATATTTCAAATAAATAAAAACGTACATGGTATTGAGATTTATTTTAATTTCAATTGTTTATTTGTAAGCCTATTACACAACTATCAATTGTTTTCGTCCTCTTATATCCGTCAAATCATTTAAAAAATTACAATACAGTTCGTGTTCCTTCTATTTTTCAAGATATAAATGTGGTCGGTACATCAGATATACCACTAGGTGTAACTGAATTTGCTAGTTGTAAAGCTTTTGTCACTGGAGCTGTATGGTTTGGTTGGCAAAAGTTGCATATTAACTTACTTCGTACTTCCTTGATACTGAAAATATATATGAAGGGATCTACTAAAGGATTGAGCAAAAGCAAATTGTTAGTGGCTCTTACGATTTCCTCATTGATAGTGTCAGTAAAGTTGGCATAAAGACCATAGAGCGTTCTTGGTAAAATTGAAACAGCTGTTACGATAATGATACAACTAAAGATAATCATGTTATTGCGCATTCGCAATGCTGCTCGCTTTTTCTGCTGAACTTGTAAGTTAGTCAAGTTTCCGAATACATTTACCTGACGCCGATTTCGAATTATTCTCAACATTACAACGACATAACACAATGTAATCGCTGCAACACACAATGCATTCGGAACATCTACAAAAAGAAGAAAACGTTTCTGTACTTTATATTTTGGTCCACATGGAAATTCTTCGTGTTGGATATTGTCAAGAAACTCCAAGACACCCCGAACAAAAAAATACTGTGTGAAAACAGAAATCCTAGTCCTATAGCAATAGTACTCGTCAAAAGATTCAACATTTGGTTCGGTGTTCTGAATGTCGCGTTTAATCTGTGTAGACACATAAGGATTGTCATCAAAAGGGAATATTGGATTGATGCAGGAATAAAATGTATCATGACTAAACACTGATCTTGATGTGCACCTTTTGATTTATAATCGTTCGTGTTCATTGCAATTGTATGCCACACATAAACAATCATCAAATATGCGTCATTTATGATCAGAAAAAAAGCCAACTTAAAAAATCCGTTTTTTCTTAGTTTTCCGGTTTTAGCTAAAGCAACTGCAGCAAAAATATGAACTACAAATAATATTATGCATAATGACAGAATAAAAGCCCATTTCATGTTAATTGCTCTGAAATTATAACGATGTTTCTGCAGTATTTCTCTATAAAAAGGCAACGTTTCTCTTCAGAGAAGAAAACAAATAATGCTTATTTTAGTCATTGTATGTTATATATGTAATTATGACTTTACGAACAATGAAATGAATTACCACCTGACAGCTGATAATGGAATATGTCATTCGTTGTTGCAGAGATCAAAAATCAAAGTTGACCATACATTAGTGTCATGGTTTTCATCTTGGTAGAATAAAAACGTGCGTCCCTTTGCATTTTGCGATTTACAACAACAGAAATGAATGTTAATGAGTATAAAAGCAAACCTAGATAAGCATCCTGTTATCGAGAGCCTCATGCTTTCGTTTAGTTGACTTTATTATAGTGGTGAAGTACTAAACAGCACAGTTCTCACATACACTTGTCTCAGAAAAAAAATCTCATCTCCGATTATAACTGAAAATTAAGTTATAGATAGTTATAGATATTATTATTTCTTAGACAATTTCCTGTGTGGATGATGAATAAATGACAAGGAGTTCAACCTCACCGTAATAACTATTATATTATAGTGATAAAATCGGTTTGTTGAGATATATTTTATTAATATTTACATGATAGTTTCAGATTGTAATTTAACGGATGATACCTGCAAGTAACAGGATTTCATTAAATATTTCAAAATCGTGTATAAGACCTGTTGGTGACCTTCTGTTGTTGTCTTCTCTATGGTCGGGTTGTTGTCCCTTTGACACATTCCCCATTTCCAATCTCAATTATAAATAAACATGCTTAGATTCATAAATTATAAAATATCAATTACCAAACCATGACGGAATGAGTCGCTATTCTAAATCAGTACGTACATTAAATGGAATGAAACTGTTTTAAATACTAACGTGAATATTTCATTTTTAAATTTAAAAAACCCAACATTATTTCATATATTATTAGTTACATAGTTTGCTAGTGACCTAATATGGTATATATGGGGTCAGTAAATTCCATATGGGGTGAGAGCGAAGCTCGAATCCCAATATGGAGTTTACTGACCCCATATATACCGTATTACGTCACTAGCACACTATGTAACGAATTTATCTTACCGACTATCTTAACATGTAAAATTTAAACTAGTGACCTATCAAAATGAGCAAGTCTTCAATACAGTTAGCATTAACATGATTTAGAAACTACTTCCTTTGATCCTACAAAAACAGATGCCAACAATGACAACTTGTTAGATTTAGATGAGTTTTATGAATTTATTTCACTTAATCATCACTTTCTTCGTCTGTCGAAACCTTTAAGATTTTTTCTCAGTACTGTATTGTTTTTCTAAAGGGACGTAACACCACTACTAACCGTGTATGAAATAAGCCCCGCCTGCTTTTTACCTTATATGGTATATGAAGGGACGTAACTCCACTACTAACCGTGTATGAAATAAGCCCCGCCTCCCAACTAACCTAATATTAAATATACACGGTTTCCACGAAGACGCTTTTAACCAATCATATTCCTAGAAATGTATAGGAGGTAAGATAATTAAATATACACGTTTAAAGGTGTAATACCACCATTAATTCCCCCTATTAGTCTTTGTTAAATTTTCTCTTTTAAAAAAAAATGCAGAGGTTATCATTGTTTGAAATAAAGAAATACTTGGCATGAGTAAAGTTTTATCCTGTCCAGTACTATAGAAAAATTTTTCACATGAAATGTCATTGCATACAATAAAATAACCATCACTGGAAGTTAACCAATCAAACTCCCCTTATCTAACCTGTGTGTACAAGGTTTAGGAAGTATGTAACCGAAAGTTTACAAAATATTTATATAGAAACCCCAAATAAAAAAAATAATATGTGTTTGAAATACCCAAGACAATATGTTTATGAAACATATGTTACAGACCTAGGGGAAGAATTTCTTAAGCAACAGTTTACAATACAAAGAATTATATATTAGTTCAAAGTTAAGAATCTCTAAACAGTGTTAAAGGTTCTCGTAAAATATAACTATTAGGGTCCAATTTTATGCAATAATAATTTGAATTTTGTCCTCCTGCTAAATTTAGTAAAATTGCTTTTTTTGTAGTTGAGTGTAAGGTGCATGTATTACTTTTCGCACTTTTAACTGTCATCGGATCCAGTTGTAAATTACTAACCTATTTGGTAATTTTAAATTGAAATGTTATACTTTATTTTGAAACACTTAGACACAGATTTATTTGTGTAGCAAGAATCAAAATACATAATCATATGTATGGTTGCTACAAATAGTTATCAAAGGTACCAGGATTATAATTTAGTACGCCAGGCGCGCGTTTTGTTTACATATGGTTGCTACAAAACTATGCTAACATAATAATACAATTTAGAGTATAATTACAATCTTTTAGCTAATTTGTAAATGCTTAGTCTTCATGACTTAATAATAACAAAATGAAAGTAGTCCTTTCATTTTCTTAACACAATGAAACTTGGATAATATTCGGAAATATGTTTTATTTTTATTGTTTAACAATAAAAGACTGACAATCAAGACATTGGGGATCCAGGGGGTCCTGGGGTTGGAACCCCCTTTTTTGTACGATCAATGCATTTGAATGGGAGCATATAGTTAGAACCCCCCTTTACTCTGGGTTGGGAACACCCCCTTTTTAAATTGGATGGATCAGCCCCTGCAAGTAGATAGTGCAACTCATTTCCAACTAACAAGGAACAAACAGAGATGAACTGTCATTCTCATAGAATTCCATTCACTTTCCTGTTCTATTGTTTTAAAGTCTGCATCAGCGCAGCTTAGTAATATTTTACGATAAAGAACCATTTATTTGAAACAAGAATTATTCACTTTTAAAACAAAGTTCCGAAAGAACAGTTTAAAAAAATGAAATCTTTTGGCCACATTACATATATCAATATGTACTTTGAAATGTCTGATTATCACATATTCCTGCAAATACATATAATGGCAACATTGTCTCGAGATCTGCTCTAATTTACCTAATTCGACATCTTTTTCATAGTTTGATTATCGCCATATTTGAATAAAATAATCACACACATTTATGCAATAGAAACAAAACTTTCTTTTATAAACGTTTGTAGATTGAATAATCATAAGGTATAAAATGTTAAGCACTACAGGTCCTAAGTATTTCATGGATAATTTTTATAGTTTTATCCAACCACTTATATAACCATTTAGTGTGCCTTAAAGCATGCTTAGACATTAGATGGAAATTCAAGGTATGAAAAAAGACTGAATATACTATAATAATACTTTAAATTACTTGTTTGTATGAGAGCGGAACGTTGAGTCTTGACTATTGAACGCCTGTCAGCTTAAATTCTTGATGATTTTGTTTTATCAGAAGCATGACATGTCGAATGAAAGCACGACAATTGTAAAAACCTTCCATAATGATAATGAACTATGTCAAAAACTGTAGCCACGGATAACTAATACATTAAATAGAATGATATTCCAACCCAACCATTATCTCAAAAACTTTTCTAAAATTTGTTTTCAATCATGGATTAAAGGTTTTGCAGTATCAAAATTGATTCAAGAGTGAAGAAAAATATGAATCAAGATTATTTACAGCCAAAGATGCTGAACTGATATACAATGTAGTGTTTAAACTGAATCTGCTACAACGAGTTGAATATTATTAAATTATAATAAATTACAGAAATTTTTAAGATTTAAATATGTTATATATATTGAAATTTCTGCTTACAAGGCATAAACAAGCTATCGAACAAGTTTGAACCCACAATTTTCTTCGAAAATGCCTTCGTCAAGTCAAGAATGTGAGACATGTTTTCATGGTTCGTACGTTGATTAATATAGTCAAAAGTTTGTACAAGATAGGAAAACTATTGTAGTAGAACTTCTAGTTATGACTTTTCCACCTTTTGTTAACATACTTTGGATGTCGGTATTTCTGTGATTGCGTTTTGTTACACTGTATACTCAGTGAACTATGTTTTAAAAGTTATTCAGAGAATACATAATTTAGATTAAATAACTCATCGTAGATACCAATCTAAAAGTTTGTACGTTCGTATACAAAAGACTCAGTGACACTTACACTAAACATTAAGTCCTAATAAGTGTTGATTATTTATTAATAAAAAGTAAATAACAAATACCAACTTCTAAGGAAAATTATAACGAAAGTCCCTAAGCAAATGACAAATTAAAGCTCAAACACATCGAACGAGGGATAACAACTGTCAATTTCTGACTTGTACAAGCATTTTCTTATGTAGAAAATGTCGAATTAAACCTGGTTTTATAGCTACCTCAACTACTCACTTATATGACAGTCACATAAAATTCTATTATATTGACAACGATGTGTGAACAAAACAAACAGACAATATGTAAAAATGTAAAAAATAGAGGGAAGCAGTCAAGATTGTGTTATAATCCCAATCACAATAAAAACAAAACAAATATGTCATCAGCAAAAACACAAAAGACATAAAGACGAAAATCGATATAGGTAAAAGTTAATAAAGGACAATGGTGGGATGTACAAGTATCGAGTCACGACAAATAGACACTATCGAAATAAATCTTAACAGTCAAATTAATAAATTAGGTCAAATTCGCGGTACAAGTCTAAATATGAGACAGAGAAAGCCGTGTTTAATTTCTTTACAAGGAAACGGAATATTCAGACATAAGTATAGTGATCAGTTTATATGTATAGCGCATTTTAAATAAATACAATATAAATATAATTTTCTATATTTACTCATAATTACACACTACTCTCAAAGTTTGCACATTCTATAAAAGATCTAGACCAACTGTTATTTGAAGCTTCAAAATCAAAGATGGAGAAAGACACCCGATCCACCAGACGGAAATTAAAATATAGATATTATTCTAAGGTTTAAAACAATTTCCAGCCGTGTGATATTCTGATATATTGATCTCGATAATTAAGCGTCTTTTTCAAGGTCAGTACTATCAATATACCGTAGCTTTTTGTCGTTTTGTTGTTCGTTGTTTTTCATTGACAAGTTAATATCCAATGACATATTTTATTTATATTTCAAATAAATAAAAACGTACATGGTATTGAGATTTATTTTAATTTCAATTGTTTATTTGTAAGCCTATTACACAACTATCAATTGGTTTTCGTCCTCTTATATCCGTCAAATCATTTAAAAAATCACAATACAGTTCGTGTTCCTTCCATTTTTCAAGATATAAATGTGGTCGGTACATCAGATATACCACTAGGTGTAACTGAATTTGCTAGTTGTAAAGCTTTTGTCACAGGAGCTGTATGGTTTGGTTGGCAAAAGCTGCATATTAACTTACTTCGCACTTCCTTGATACTGAAAATATATATGAAGGGATCTACTAAAGGATTGAGCAAAAGCAAATTGTTAGTGGCTCTTAAGATTTCCTCATTGATAGTGTCAGTAAAGTTGGCATAAAGACCATAGAGCGTTCTTGGTAAAATTGAAACAGCTGTTACGATAATGATACAACTAAAGATAATCATGTTATTGCGCATTCTCAATGCTGCTCGCTTTTTCTGCTGAACTTGTAAGTAAGTCAAGTTTCCGAATACATTTACCTGACGCCGATTTCGAATTATTCTCAACATTACAACGACATAACACAATGTAATCGCTGCAACAAACAATGCATTCGGAACATCTACAAAAAGAAGAAAACGTTTCTGTACTTTATATTTTGGTCCACATGGAAATTCTTCGTGTTGGATATTGTCAAGAAACTCCAAGACACCCCGAACAAAAAAATAACTGTGTGAAAACAGAAATCCTAGTCCTATAGCAATAGTACTCGTCAAAAGATTCAACATTTGGTTCGGTGTTCTGAATGTCGCGTTTAATCTGTGTAGACACATAAGGATTGTCATCAAAAGGGAATATTGGATTGATGCAGGAATGAAATGTATCATGACTAAACACTGATCTTGATGTGCACCTTTTGTTTTATAATCGTTCGTGTTCATTGCAATTGTATGCCACGCATAAACAATCATCAAATAGGCGTCATTTATGATCAGAAAAAAAGCCAACTTAAAAAATCCGTTTTTTCTTAGTTTTCTGGTTTTAGCTAAAGCAACTGCAGCAAAAATATGAACTACAAATAATATTATGCATAATGCCAGAATTAAAGCCCATTTCATATTGATTGCTCTGAAATTATAACGATGTTTCTGCAGTCTTTCTTTATAAAAAAAAGCAACGTTTCTCTTCAGAGAAGAAAACCAATAATGCTTATTTCAGTCATTGTATGTTATATATGTAATTGTGACGTTACGAACAATGAAATGAATTACCACCTGACAGCTGATAATGGAATATGTCATTCGTTGTTGCAGAGATCAAAATTCAAAGTTGACCATACATCAGTGTGCATTTGATCCTTTGTATAAATGGTATACACTTCGGACAAGATTAGTAACCTTGAGGTTCCAAAATATTATATTTTTCAATAGAATGTACGTTTTCAAGTACTAGTAGTTCTTACAATCATAATTGATCTTTTCTCATTTAAGACTTGTTCGAGACTTTGTTGATATTATTCGTTGGTGAAATTTCATATAATACTACAAGAAACGTAGGATTTAGATGGCTCACAAGGGAAGTTATTATTCAATTTATGTTTCAAAGGGTTAAAATTCCTTTACAATATAGAAGTTCAGCACTTGTTTACGAAATGATCCAAGACGTTGCTGATATAAACATTATACATATTTTTTTATATAAAAAATGAAATCGTGCACGTACGTACGCATGGTTTTGATAAACCCCCCTCACTACGTTGAGACGGGAATTGTATTACAATGATGAGTAAAGGTATAGAATTTCTGACAAAAACTCGAAAAACTCAATTAAAAAAGCATATGAGCAATGAGTATTGAATCGGAAACTTAATTAACGTTTACATTTTTCACTTTGAATGACTTTAAGAAAAAAAATTGAAGAAAATTCACAGGTATCGCGGCTAAATAATTCTAGCCATATACGATATAAGTGTTTTCTCGTGATGCCTATGCAGATATCCTATAAAACATAACTCTTACATCTATAAGGTCTTAAAAATAAACTATTCTGATTGACTCTAATGCGGTATTAATCGGTGGATTTTTGTCGTTTTTATCATTTTAAAACACTATAACGACGGCTGGCATTCGGTTTATAGAAAAAAAATATCGAAAAAGAATACCTTACGGAGGTGAAGCATTGCAATTGGATAGTGAAAAGTCTGGTATCGAATCATAAAAGTAATTTATTGTAATTCTATTCCAAAATTTGAGAAAAATCGACTACTATTTCGAAACGCGAAACAAAAAATGTCTATAAATAAAAATCATTTGACTTTCTCAATAATACTGTGCAATAAGATAAAGAAAAATGTGCAGTACTTTATGAGAACACGCAAAAGGCGCAGCACAAGTCTATCGGATTTATAAAAAAACATTGTTCGTACTTATAATAGTCACATTGCAATTTGTAATTACTAGTATATATTTTAATGTGAATCCATGGTGTGTCAGATAGTACCTTAAAATAAAAGTTTTACTTATCCTCGAAATCGTTCTTTTTGTTTGTAAGATCATTGAATTTTGTTAATTTTACATCTAAACTGATCATGGAAGATCAGGAACATAAAAATTATCTTGATCGTGAATGATCGGGAAACACATCATCTCGATTGTGAAAGACAAGGCGTGGCCAGATGGAAGCAAGACGTTTGGTCTTTTTACTTAACACTAAATGGACAAGACATTTGCGCTTTGTGTACCTGTAATCTTAAGAAAATTAACCAAAGTCATTGAATAGTGTTTACATATTCTTTGGAAGTTCTTCGAACATTCGACAAAATCAGACTTTTTCCCTGGTCAAACAGGCATACTACAAGAAATACTTTATGGATGAAACATTGGAATTTTGACGTAATTCGTCAATTAGCTTTCTTATAGTGGATTAAGAATTGGAAACTATATCCCTGATTGTGTCCAATCTGTTGCACGAATAGTCCGAGAAACTATACCATCATAGTTTATTTAAGCTTGTTTCAAGTTTTAACCACCTGCTCTACCTGTTATTTATAGAAAGAGTAATGGTTGTAATAAGGAATTTACTCCCTTACACCCATGGAGGATGATCGTTTTTCATGTGACACAAGTATTGATGGGGAAAGTTTGATGATTTTAGCTGTATTTAAATATATGACTCCTTTGTGCTTTTTTTTTATATTGAATGTTTTTTTTAATTGGTATATTCATAGAGCGCAAATGTCCTACTTAAATAAAAGCGCAAATGTACATTGCCTTTTTTAGACAGTGCAAATGGCAAAAAAAATAGTGTACAAATGTTCATTTAAAAAGCGCAAACGTCCCGCGTCGGAACAGACTTAATAAGTGAGAAAACAATAATTCTTCTACCAATTGATATACTTACAACAATTTGAAGTGAGTAATGTTTAAAGCTAGGTTCACACTGCCGATCAGACCAACTCGATGATCCCGATTTTTCAAATTTCCACGACCAAGCTCAATCAAATTCTTGATCGGGCCTGTTTACGACTTCTACCCGACCGCCATCCGACTGTACACGACCTTAACTCGGCCTTTCACAACTCCTCAATGACTCCATCACGATTCCATCCCGACAACAAAATGAGTACTTATTTGATAATTCAGATCAATTCACGATCTTTACACGATCTTTACTCGACTAGCTAGACCAAATCAAATATTCAAGATCTCAGCCTGATCTCCACCAGACCAGATCGACCTGATCGGATATGGGTCGTAGGGATAATCAGGAATTGGTTGGTATACACATTTTTAGTATAAAAACGTCCGAATTTTTTAGTCCCTGCCGCTTTGGAGTGGGCATTAAGTGTTACCCTTGTCCGTCCGTACACACGTACGTCCAAACATGACCCTTTATAATGTTATATATGCTAACTGGGGTATTATCAGTGTTCCATAGACACATTCTCCGTCTATTTGGTTATATTCAGTAGAAGGTCCGAATTAAATCACGTATTTAAAATATCTACATAGAAATAAAGCAATTGGATTTGTGGGCAAGGTGCATTTTTGCTAGCCAAGGGTTACGATACACTTCCCTCTTCTCCAGAGGGAAGTGGATTGTAACCCTTGGCTAGCGAAGATGGGGCAAATCTGTAAGAGCTCAGAGACACAGGTTAATAGATTGACGGAGCTTGTTGAGTGCATAGAAGACGAACAAGAAGCTGTAGACAGCAACGTTCGCCGAGAAATCTAGGCGAGGAAGTGGCTGACACGACAACCAAGGTGTGGGCAGTATGAGAGACTTGCACTAACTCAACAAAGAAGAACCCAATGCTTACAAAAACTTCCTGGACACTGATATGTTATGGTAGACTCGTAATTATTGATTTTATTTGTTTCAAACTTTGAATTACAATCAAGTCTGCATTCAGATATACCCAATTTAAGAGCGGACACGTAGAGGATATAGTTATATCAGCTCTTTTCTTCATTGTTCAACAACATGTATCTCGACTCGGAAGTTGTCTTGCACGAGACAGTTATTGTTAAGCCAAATGGTACCATCTAAATATCCCCCCTTTTCTGCTTTGTATTCAAGGTTCGTGTCGCTCTTTTTTCATTTATTGTCGTATTGATGTCCCTTTTGTAGTTTATCATTCTAACAAAATATAATTTTGACTTTCAATTTCCTTTTGCATTATAGGTATACATATCTTTGTTTCTGTGCTTAATGTATAATTATTGATTTCAATAAATTTTACATCTGAGATTTAAACTAAAGTGAAGTGTCTGAAAATAATTTGAAAATACATTTGAAAGAAACAAAGGAGTAGGTCCGGTAAGGGCCGATTTTGGCCTCAAATTTCAAGTTTATCTGACGAAAAATTGTATACACTTTTTAAACACTTAAATGTCTATTTCAGTTGATTCAATTAGTTTATGTGAAAGATTTTAACACATTTACTCATTAAAAACGCTGCGATTCTAGCATAAATATGAAAATTCTATCAAGTATGCCAAAAATGTCACTTTTCAGATGTTTTTTTTACAAAAACGAAAGTGGCCGCATCCGTGTTCATTCTCAACCTTTATATATGTTATGTATTATCATCAAAAACAACTTACATTTCAATATTAAGAATGAACACAAATGCGGTCACTTTCATTTAAGACGGAAACCGTCTATAATTTAACTAAAATGCTAAAATTGTGAAGATTTCAGTAATTTAGAATGACTTAATGATGCTAGTACCCGATAGATGTGCATTGTATTGTCAAAAACTACCCATATTTATGTAGCAGAAGCATTCTACTTTCCAATAAATAACTAAAAGTTAACATTTTAACAATTTTGTAAAACTGCTATATTTTGGGGCCAAAAATGGGTCTTACTGAACCTACTCCTTTAATTTGTATTTTGATGATACATATAATAAAAATACTTCTATTAATCCCCATTTTTTCAATCAATTCAATACAGGAAAGGGTTTTGTGTTCAAATTTATATAACACAATCAAAAACTGATTAAAAACTTATTTAACAAAAATAGTATCATTAAAGCTGTCATCTACGTTAAGTTAATTCAAGAGAGTACATCGGTTTGAAAAAAAAACTCACATTTTGATACAAAGTGCAAAATTATGATTCATTTGCTTGACAGGTTAAACTGTAGTAACTGTTTCCTTATTCTGTTTCCCATATTCATGTTCGTTGAGAAGCGAACATTTGCAATGTATCTTTATGCAAACAATAATATCAGATTTTAAAATCAACACCGACACCTGAAAATTATAATAATAACTTCTGTAGTCACCTAGTTCTAGTTAACGAAGCAAGCTCTTGACTTGTACTTTGTACACAGGGTAAAGCTTAGATTGTTAATACAATTCTTTTAAAAGAGGACGAAAGATACCAAAGGGACAGTCAAACTCATAAATCTAAAACAAACTGACAACGCCATGGCTAAAAATGAAAAAGACAAACAGAAAAACAATAGTACACATGACACAACATAGAAAACTAAAGAATAAACAACACGAACCCCAAAAAACTAGGGGTGATCTCAGGTGCTCCGGAAGGGTAAGCAGATCCTGCTCCACATGTGGCACCCGTCGTGTTGCTTATGTGCTTACAATTATCTACTTTGTCTAGAAATCAATATGTGGCTTGCACACCAACATGTGATAAAATGTCTGAATCTAATGAACGATTTTCTTTTGATTATGATAATACAATTATTTTTCTTGTGGTTCTTGATCTATCAAGCGTTACACGCATTGTTTTATTTCGTTATTTGATTCTTTTCATTTTATTTGTAGCTGAAAAATGATGTTAGGAAGAATGAGAGCAACACCAGAGCCCGACTTTTATATCCATAGAAGTACGAACATAAATCGTTCGCAACAAGAAATACATTAAAGCAACAAAAGCAAATCGTACAACGAGTATATCAACCAAATTGATGCTAATGAGACAACCCGAACATGAGAAAAATAGCTTTGAAATAAGCATTGAAAGTTTTTATTCTTCGAGTAAACGTCTTGATAAGTGACAAATATATTGTATTAGAAGGTGACTTTTATCAAATATTTTTGTGTTATTGTCCTTTGTTCCTTCGTTGTATTTTTTGTCATAAACCAGAGAGTAGGGTTATTCTTAAGAATATTAGACAGTTAAGAATTATGTACCCTTGTGTTGATTCAATGCTAAACATGTGGAAATTTTATAGAAAATCTACAGCCTTTATCCTTGTACTCTCATATTTGGCAATTTGGTAACTGATAGATATAGGATTATTGTATGCAGTGCTAGCAAGTTTATTAATGTAGTTAATGGTTAAAACAAATATAAATATGGACTCAAATCAAGTACACCTTTTATGGTGCGCTAAACTTTAGTGACTCAGCATGAGGTGTTTTAGAATTAACAGGTTGCTTAGAACTTTTTGTAAACAATAAACGCTAGGACATTATAGAAAAGCAAGTGAGTAATCTATGTTTCAAATTTTATAATAGAAATCTTTGTACTAAAGGCTGTGGATTTTCTATAAACATCTTGGTTTATTTGCCACAAAGTCCTCCATTTCTATAAAATGCAATGAAACAGTAAATAATAATGCTTTGCATCAAGTTTCTAATTGGTATATGTACAAAATGGGATATTTCTATTATTCATTATATCTGTAGTTTTGATACTATTGAAGTTTAAAAAGTTCGATCGTACAAAAATGGATACAGAAGGGGTCATAAATCTTAAAGGTAACAAAATGGTGTCTTACACGTAAATGTAATAAAGAAAGGATACAACAATAGAATGACGCCACAACAATGATTAAAATATCAATGGATACGTTATGTGATAAGTTCTGTATTCTTGTGTTATGTTTTGGCTAACTAGCTTTGTCTGTACGCGTTTTGTATTTCTTTCTTGGATTTAATGTGGCTCTGTCCATATACAACCTGTCATTATGTTATTATGTTATTGTGTCATGGTGAATGTTTGTTTATATATCTGGTTGTTTTTATTGTGATTAAGATAATAACACAACATTGACTGCTGTACCCCTATTTTTTAACATTTGTATCTATTATGTCTGTTTGTTTTGTTCACACATCATTGTCAATAAAATGGCATTTTATACGACTGTTATACCAGTGAGAGATTTAGCTAGCTATAAAACCAGGTTTAATCGACCATTGTCTACATAAGAAAATATCTGTACCAAGTCAGGAATATGATAGTTGATGTCAATTAGTTTGATTTGTTTGAAATTTTGTCATTTGATTAAGGACGTTCCGTTTTGAATTTTCCTAGGAGTTCATTACTTTTGTGATTTTAGGCTTACACATGATAACTAACTTACCCTCTGTATTTACCCCCCCCCCCCCCCCCCCACACACACACTCTATTAGTGGATCAATATTGCAACCACATTGTTTTTCCGTTCGTCCGTTCGTTCAAAAGTTATTTTTATTGCTCGTCTCAGAAATTAAGCAAAATTTCAAGCAATAAGAGCAAACCCTATCGAGTTTTGTCTAAACAAATTTGCTCGCAAAATGAATATATTTATGTGAAATTTTTTAACTTAAAATGTTGGATACATTAGTAACACCGGTTTCTAACATACTAATCCTGTCAAGTATGATCTCAGGGGCGGATCCAGGATTTTGGAAAGGGTGGGCGAAGTAAATTGAATTTCTTGAAATTTGTTTTGGACCTTTTTAGGCTAAAAAACATAAAATAAGTGTACAATGAACTTTTTACACGGTTCCTGAATGGGCATGCATATTTTATAGTTGCTGTAAAGTGTAAGGGTCGGACATTTTTGATGCCGTATTCTCCCATTATAAAATGATTGGATAGATCGAAAGCTATGTACTAATATAATTGATGTGGGAGTTGGCAGTACAAAATGGACATGGAAATTTCTCGTTTGTTTATTTAGTAAAACCTCACAATTTATTTGTTGTAAACAAGATAGACGCCGGGCTATCGATGAAATTTACAATAGACCGACACGAGATAAGAAACAAACAAACAATTTTTGTCCAAATGTTTGGCTGAAATGTTTCAGCCAACAAGGGAAGTGAGGGTTCCAAATTAACCAAAGTCTACGAATGAGTCTGAAAGGACAACGAATTTATGAATGACGGTCGACAAATGGAGACATAATGGCCACACCAAGCAGGCAGGTTGCAGTCGGGCCTTGAAAAAAGTATTCAATATATCAGTTCGGCGAAATAAATATTCCGGTCAGATATGGGATTTACAACCCCGGCAACAAAAAATAACACCCGTTTATTATTCATCATGTTCATTTTATGCTAGATAATTATGTTTGAAATTTTTGTTTCTAATAGCAAATAAGTGGACAAAATTATTGTTTTCAATCCAGATATATACGACCAGAATTTTTTATTAAGACAAAAATCAGGTTAAGATTTTTTCTCTCAAACTTCTCAGATCATTGCCCCCTCAAATCAAATAGTCCATACCTTTAAAAGACATAAAATCTATCTAGAGCTTACTGACTGGGGATCATTATTCAGCTATGTTATTTATAGGCTGGGGCCTTTGGGATTGAACATGTTTTCGTAGATACATAATATTGCTATGGAACTTTCACGAGAGAGTAATAGAGTTTTACTTTCTGTTTGGTGGAATTATGAAATAGAAGTCAGTACGTTCTTGCTCAATTCTTTGTTGCTTTGAAGGTGTCATGCTTGTCACCTTCATCATAAGCAAGTGTTACTGTAATCTGAATTTCAAAAGTGACTGAATGACGTTTTTTTTATTCGACGCACTTGTTAACACCGCCGTAGCGAATCACATGACGTTGACATAACCAATAATATATTACAGTAAATACGAGCAAAAATTATCGTTATAAAAACATAAAAACAAAATACACGGGAAATGGCAAATTTCACGAAGTCTTAGTCTGATTAATAATTTTTACTAAAAAAAAAAAAGTCCAAGCAAAGGGGGGGGGGGGGGCGTTAGCCCTCTACGCCCCCCTCTGGATCCGCCACTGGATCTTGGTAAAATATTTCAGAAAGGGGAGATGGAAATGAGAGATTTCAAGGGCGTTAGGTGTAACCGGATATAAACAGCTCACGTGGAGCTTCAGCAATAATTGTCGTCTGAACTAAATATTATAAATGGGACTTAGACATATCTTTTAAAATTGCTAAAAATGCTTTATAATACGCCCTGTCACGAGAGCTTAAAACCAATGGTTGTCGCTGGTGGCTATTTGTCCTATTTTTGTTTTCTTCAATCAGGCTGA
Source organism: Mytilus edulis (assembly GCA_019925275.1). Classification (NCBI taxonomy): domain Eukaryota; kingdom Metazoa; phylum Mollusca; class Bivalvia; order Mytilida; family Mytilidae; genus Mytilus; species Mytilus edulis. The sequence goes on from CM034349.1 coordinate 32,318,118, forward strand.
AGTCTTTATTTTTTAATAGTTTTGATTTTATAGTTGGTATTCGTTATAGTTTTGGCTCGAAATTGAAGGTTATACTTTAATGCGAATTGTTCACATCTTGTTCCATTCTAGTAAGGTTTTATTAGTCATGTATGAACAGCAAGTCTATGTCAAAGGCTTTTTTATCCAGTCGAAATGTATTGGAGACAGTGTATACATAAAGAAAGGAATTAGAGGCACCAGTAGTTAAATCATCTAACCTTGTTTATTTAACTGAATAAAACAAAATGTAAAATCACAAAAAATACTGAACTCGGAGGAAAATTCAATCGTAAAGTCCCTAAACAAATGTCAAAATCAAATGACAAAACACACATCAAACGAATGGACAACAACTGTCATATTCCTGACTTGGTACAAGCCAAAGTTTATTGTCGTAATAAATGTCACTTAACCGTAAGCACCTTTTAAACTGGTTTAGTTAGCATATTATGTTAAACATCATCAATTCAAGCTTTTTGTATCTTAAAATAAAATTATTCTAATCAGATATATTTTCATCTGATATTGGAGAGAAGATGTTGCCCTTTTATGTTAGGGACTTTTCCGTTTTGAAAGTTCAGTATTTTTATTTTACTTTTCACGTTATTTAAGTTACATAAGACATAAGACATTTTATTTCACTAAAGCCCCCACATGGGGTATGTTAGTACAACATTTTTAACAAACCATAAAAGTGTGAACATATTTACATTAGAACAACATGGTTAACAAAGGTGCAATAATAGTATATATAATTAATGCAGATATTTGACAGGAAGTACAAATTATAGTAACATGATTAAGCACATGTATTAAAAGGTTTTAATAACACTTTTACGATTATCTGAAAACACTTATTTAATAGCCGAATGGATGCACAGAAGTAAAAATACGAGTCAGATATCCGATTGAATACATCCTCTGCCCACTTTGATTGATTCTGTAACGTTTGTTTCAAATAAGACAAATCACAAGTCCCGTATTAGGACCCATCAACACAGTGCCACTACCAAGCAGCACAGAATCAGGACATGTATAAACTGAGATAATGCACAATTTTAGTAATAGTTATCAAAGGTTCCAGGATTATAATTTAGTACGCCAGACGCGCGTTTCGTCTACATAAGACTCATAAAATACATCGTCTACAAAAGACTCATAAAATAAATTGCACAGGTTTTCCACAAAATACTATTGTCGTGTGGATTTGGATATAGACAGTTGACTCAATGAGCTTTTTAGTTTTAGTTTTTTTTTTCGGATGGAACAGTTTAGAGGGTTATATTTTTAATTGTTTGCATATGAACCCATAAGAAACAAACAAAAAAATATCTCAACTCTTTCCTCCATTTTTTCATTTTCATTTCCGTCTTTATTTACATATTTTCAACTACCACATGCACCGATCAGGCCCAAATTACCAGCACAGAACATTCTCTTGCAGGACAACCTTACCCACCGTGTATATTGTAAATAACGCTATAACTTGAATGTTCTATATGTCCGATTTTAATTTAATACCTACTTCATGTTTGTCCATTTTATGTTGTAAATTTATATCCAGAATTTGTAAGACAATGAAAAATGAAATAAAATAAAATTCCCTCCATTTTTGTTTACATGTATGTAGTTCTTTCAGACGTCCGTGCTGTTTTGTCATGTTTATGTTCAATGTTCAATTATTTATTAGTTGAATAGGTGTTGTCTCAGAAACCGTTCGAATCGATTGCAAACATCTGCATTTCAATTGACGACGCACTTTTTTTGATACTGAAAATATATATGAAGGGGTCTAACAATGGATTGAGCAAAAGCAAATTGTTAGTGACTTTAACGATTTCCTCGTTGATAGTACCAGTCATGTTAGTATAAAGACCATATAATGTTCGAGGTAACATTGAACAAGCTGTTACCATGATAATGCAACTGAGGGTAATCATGTTATAGCGCATTCGCAACGCTGCTTTCTTTTTCTGTTGAAGTTGTAAGTCAGACAAGTGTCCAATTACATTTATCTGCCGCCGATTTCGAATTATTCTAAAAATTGCAACGAAATAACAGACTGCAATTACTGCAACAAATAAGGCATAGGAATAGCTGTAAAGAGGAGAAAACTTTTCTGCATATTATATTTCGGTGCACATGGTGGAAATAAAACACGTTTGATTTGGTCGACAAACTCAAAAAAAAAAAACGACATAAGAAATAGATGTGTGGAAATAGAAATCCTAGTCCTATAGCAATATTACTCGTCAAAAGCTTCAAAATTTGGTTTGGTGTTCTGAATGTCGCATTCAACCTTTGCAGGCACATAAGGATTGTCATCAAAAGAGAAGATTGGATTGCTGCAGCAATAAAATGTTTCAGGAAAAGACACTGACATCAGTGTTATAACTGTTCGTGTTGAATGCAATTGTATGCCATGCATTGTATGCCATGCATACTCAACCATAACACAGCGTCACTTATGATAAAAAAAAACATAAACGAAAAAAATCCGTTTTTTGCTAGTTTTCTAGTTTTAGCTACAGCAACTGCTGCAAAAACATGAACTACAAATAATATTATACATAATGCCACAATAAAAGCCCATTTCATGATGAAATGTAAAAATAAATAAAAACGGCATTTGCGCAACGTTTTGTATTGAAGAAAAATATAGCCAATCGTGTTGATTTGATTGTGCATTAAATCACCACGATTGGCTACATTTCTCTTCAAAATGAAACTTACCCGTTTATGTTAATTTTTAATAACAAACTTTGTTAGCACATACTTACAACTTCTCGTCCAATCAAAATGCTTGAATTTGCCGTCTAATTTTCATAGTACATACTTTTCCCGTGTACTAAGTAACTACGCATGAATGACCACAAGGGTAAGATTTCATTGTATTGTAATCAAGATATTAGAACAAAAATTGCTACTGGCTATTTTGAAATAAATGATGGGTTCCAAATTTAACTAAATAGTTTGTAATTAGTTTTCAAACAGATTTTTAACATCCTACTATCAATCTTTTGATCTTAATTTTGTTTTGAAAATTAAAAAAGTTTCTTTCATTTAAATAAAGAGTAATGATAATGGTGCTTTATACCTTGATTAAGTACAACTCATCTAAAATTGTAATCCTTTATCTTCCATGCAATTACTTTGTACACAAAAAGAGTCAACCATGAATCTTTTGAAGGGAAAATATTAATAAAGCAATTTGATATATTTAGTCATCAATTGGTCGATAATTGGTTGCCTAATGTCCAGTGACAAATATTTCATGCATATAAACTATCCACTAGACTGCCTATGGGTACATACCAGGGGCAGATCCAGCCATTTTTAAAAGGTGTTTCAACCAAAGATGTGGGAGGGGGATCCAACTGTTTGTATTAAGATAGTTTTAGGTTTTATGTGAAATTAAAAAAATGTTTTCAAGAATGTAAAGCTTTCACTGCAATTTAAGAATTGTCGGCTCTTGGTCAATTCATTTTGTCATCTTACCATGTAAATAAGTACATGTATATAGTAAAACAACGCTTCGTTCATATCAATAAACATACTTACACCAGCAGCTACCTTCTTTACATTCTAAAGTCAAGGGCCTTTTGAAATCCCATTTTTACAGTGATATTATAGTGAGTAGAGTTTACAAAACTACGTAAATGAGCTACATCCAGTCAGCCAAAACATATCAATAGACTAATTAAAGGATTTCTCAAGTTGTAAATATGTGCTAAATTGGATATTGTATAGCCCCTCGCTCTAATTTTCATAGTATATACCTTTCTATACAATAACCGAGACATATAAGAGATCACCTGTTCGCTTCCGTTTGTATATCCGTTAGTGAAAAATGATGTTCGTTGAGCTAAAAAATGAATAATGATCATACTTCAGCGGGTGCCTAACGAGTTCATTCAAAATGTTTAAACATGAATAAGCATCTGTCGTTTCTTGATTAATATTTCGTTTTCATTAAAGTTGATTACAAATGAATGACAGCCATCCTGTATTTCAACTCTGACAAGAGCATATTAATCAATATATAAAGCGTATTCTGCGATAAACAAAATTTCTTTAACAAAAAGGGCACTAGACGTTTTAAATATCTAGTTTTGGGCTGGAATTCAGCTTACTTTGTGAAAAATCATACAGAGTCAAGGAAAAATATACCGACAAGGATATCAATACCATGCTGGACTTTTTAATTGACAACATATTTGTTGAATTTGGAGGTTTGGTGTTCCAACCGACTATTGGAATCCCAATGGGTACCAATTACGCTCCACTACTTGCAGATTTATTTTTATATTCCTATGAAGCAGAATTCATCCAAGGGCTTGTACAGAAAGGAGAAAAGAAATTAGCCCAGTCTTTTAATTTCACCTTTCGGTATATTGATGATGTACTGTCTCTTAATAATAATAGATTCAGTGATCACTTACATTTAATATAACCAAGTGAACTTAAAATTAAAGATACTACCGACACAGATAAATCTGCTTTATATTTAGACCTTTTTTTCTCGAAATGACTACGATGGTTGGTTAATACCAAAATTTATGACAAACCGATGATTTATTCCTAAAGTCAACTTTCTATTTCTGTGTAGCAACATCCCAGCGGCACCAGCTAGCTCAAAGTACGTTGATTTTGTTGAACGAGGAATACTGCTTTCTCAAAAGTTGCTAAGACAGGGCTATGAATCAATCAAATTAAGGTCATCCCTCAAGAAATTTTACGGTCGCCATCATGAGCTGATTGCCATTATGACAAAAGTGTGTCAGAAATCATATCTGATATTCTTCCTCAGTCATAATAACCTTCCATCATTACCGAACTGAACAAAGAAATAACACGACGGGTGCCGTATATGGTGCAGGAAATGCTTACCCTTCCGGAGCACCTGATTTCACTCCGGTTTTTAGTGAAGTTCGTGTTGTTTCTTAATTATTATTTATAACTGTTGATGTAAATGTCCTTTGGTTTTGTAAGTCTTTGTTTACTCCATGGTTTTGATTGTTATTGTCTTTCGAAAGAAAGTTCATATCAGCTCATTTTTTAACCGGGCGGAAATCCTTCTTCCAAAGTCAAAATTTGGCATAAAAGTGTTGTGTTTTTTTTTTCTTGTAGAATAAATACGTACCGAACTTGAAATTACAATTTGGCAGCTTTTCCAACATAGCCGTCTCGAAATATCACAATATGAATGTTGTGCATTTACATCCTGTTTCAAATACAGAATTTATTTTTAGAGATACTATATGGCTGGGTTTTTTTTACACTGCAACAGGCTTACAACCGTAACACTTCCAAGTAAAATTAAAAGCCAATTGTTCAGAGAACAATTGAAGGTCTTTCCACCGGTAAAGATCTATTTTGATATAAAAATATTAAAAATCAGTCTAAAATGTCACTTCCTATGGCTTTATGATGTATAAATATGAATTTAAAGCAAAGGTCAAAATCTAGAACGTCCTATTAACCAATGACCTTGAGCTCATTTTCAAGGTCACAAACCAAGGACCTCAAATCAAAAGATGCAAGGTCTTGTAATATGTATGGATAATGAGTTATATCACTTTATGCATAATTCGAAATATAAGATGGGCGAAAACTCCCATTTATTGTTTACGCACCCTTTCAACCAAAATTTATAAGTTACGACATGTCGTAACTAACAATTTAGTAGAAATAACATGTCGATATGTTATACGGTTTTTGAAGAAAAGTGAAAATAAGCGAAAATCAAAATTTATAATATGACCTTGACCTTTGACCTTGACCTAAATTTTTTTGGACCAAGGACCTTAAATCAAAAGATCCTAGCTCTCTATTACCTATGGTTTGCCAGTTAGAAATGCATATTACTAATATCAAATGCAAAAGGGGGAATAACTCTCATATGGAGTGTTCATATCGCTTTGGTTAAAATAGGACAAATCATGCGAAGGATATAACGAGCAATTTTATAAAATATATTTGTCGCATTTTTCTACGGTTACGGAGGAGATGCACTCTGATGATAAACAGTGAAAGGGGAGATAACTCTTACAAAAAAAATGGTTCGCCTTAGCAGGGTGAAATTTAAAAGCGCATAAACTATACGATACCATATGATAAATATCTAAGCGACATATTGCGAAACAAACATTTATCGCAAGAACAAAATTTGGCGGAAAAAAAATTAAAAATAATAAATATAAAGCAATTGTTTTGAAAACAATTGTTAGGCAGTCTTTCCCCTCTGATGAATGGATAATTGATTTTTTTTTATTGATTGATTTGGAAAAGGGGGGGGAGGGGTATTTGTTTATTTGTTTGTTTGTTTGCTTTGGTATGGGGTCTATATTATTATGTTACCGGAGAAGTTTCATGTTTAGTTTGGAAAGTTTTTCTTTTATTTTAGATACAGCGCGCGCGCAAGATTGAGGAGACATCACGTGACGCGGGTTTATATTAAGAAAAACTTAGTCTTTTAATTTCTTTTTAGGTCGGGACCTTGAACAGACAACATGTCTAGAGATGGAATGTACACAATGTAATTTCTTTTGTCATTGTAGGAAATTGACATTTTGATCACAGTTCACCAGCAGTGCATGTTTTGGATTTAATCGATCCGGTGTAACTTTAAAACACATTTAATGATTATTTTTTGATAATGTCCATTTTTCAGCACCTGTTTGTAACACAGATTAGTATTTCAATCTCGGAGCGGACATTTTATTGTAGGTTTTTACTGAGATTTACGGACCTAGCAAGCGATTTTTACGGCATTGCCATTTCTTTTTTCTAGGAAAAGTCTTAAGAGATATCTGCAAAAAGTTTTTTTATGAACCTTCAGTACATGTATGCCCTGCTGACTGCAAATTTTCAGGTCGATTGGACTTGTAGTTTCAGAGAATATGTGGATTTTTTTTCAGAAGAGACGTAAGAACAATAATAAAATAAAAATTTTCTTGAATAATTGAGAGTTTGTTCCTTCAATATACTGTCATAAATAAACAGTCATACATATTGATTGATTGATTAGTTGGTTGATTGATTGGTTGGTTTGTTGGTTGGTTGATTAAACACGTTTGATAGGGTCACTTAGAACAAGGGAAAAAAACCTCAAGAGACCTTGCATCCCGTATTAAACGCATGACACGGAAACATACATTAAGTGATTGATTGGTTGGTTGGTTGGTTAAACACGTTGGTTAAACATGTTGGTTAAACACGTTGGTTAAACACGTTGGATAGGCTCAATTTAAACAAGCGAAAAAAAAACATCTTGGATCCCGTTTTTAACACATGAAACGGAAACATGCATTGATTGGTTGATTGGTTGGTTGGTTAAACATGTTGGTTAAACACGTTGGCTGGTTAAACACGTTAGATAGGCTCAATTTAAACAAGCGAAGAAAAAAAACATCTTGAATCCCGTATTTAACACATGAAACGGAAACATGCATTGATATATTGGTTGGTTGGTTGGTTGGTTAAACACGTTGGTTAAACATGTTGGTTAAACACGTAGTTTAAACAAGTTGGCTGGTTAAACACGTTTGATAGGCTCAATTTTAACAAGCGAAAATAAAACATCTCGGATCCCGTATTTAACACATGAAACGGAAACATGCATTGATTGATTGATTGGTTGGTTGGTTGGTTGGTTGGTTGGTTGGTTAAACACGTTGGTTAAACACATTGGATAGGCTCAAAATTGGATCCCGTATTTAACACATGAAACGGAAACATGCATTGATTGATTGATTGGTTGGTTGGTTAAACACGTTGGTTAAACATGTTGGTTAAACACGTTGGTTAAACATGTTGGTTAAACACGTTGGTTAAACATATTGGTTAAACACGTTGGCTGGTTAAACAAGTTGGATAGGCTCAATTTAAACAAGCGAAAAAAAAACATCTTGGATCCCGTATTTAACACATGAAACGGAAACATGCATTGATTGATTGATTGGTTGGTTGGTTGGTAAGTTGGTTAAACATGTTGGTTAAACACGTTGGCTGGCTGGTGAAACACGTTAGATAGGCTCAATTTAAACAAGAGAAAAAACCCATCTTGGATCCCGTATTTAACACATGAAACGGAAACATGCATTGATTGATTGATTGGTTGGTTGGTTGGTTGGTTGGTTGGTTAAACACGTTGGTTAAACATATTGGTTAAACATGTTGGTTAAACACGTTTGATAGGCTCAATTAAAACAAACGAAAAAAAAAAGAGACCTTGAATCCCGTATCAAACACATGAAACGGAAACATTGATTGATTGATTGATTGATTGGTTGGTTGGTTGGTTGGTTGGTTGATTGGTTGATTGGTTGGTTGGTTGGTTGGTTGGTTGGTTGGTTGGTTGAAATTCAAACACACATAAAACTGTTTAAATAGTGCCAAAACCACATAATTTGATGACCTTGACCTTTGACCTTGTGACTTTCGTCAAGGTCATTGCTCCACAAGGTCATTGCAAAAGACCCTATGGGTCAAGGACCTTTTATTAAAGAGTTTTGCCTAAAAATGGCTTTTTAAAAACCATCGATGGGAGTTATGTCCCTTACATGATGGTAAAATCAATATAGTCATAATGTAAAAAAGTTGCCCCTTGAAGTACCAAGCATTTTTCACTGCTTAATATTTTTGTATCTATAACCGTTCAAGAATTATAGGGAAATGAAAAACTTATAAAAATCTAAAATATGACCTTGACCTTTGACCTTGACCTAATTTTCTAAGTTAGGATCCAGGGGACTCAAATAAAAACATTCCAGGGTTATACGGTCAACGGTTTATGAGTTAAAAAAACATACTGACAAATTTATTTTGTAAAGGTAGATAACTCCTATAAAATTTAATCGAATCGCTTCGATCCAAATGAGCCAAAAATTAGTGAGGATGTAACGAACAATTTGTAAAAAGAATTTTGTCGCTATCTCTTTTTGGTACGAAGGAGATACACTCTGATGATAAACAGTAAATAGGGAGATAACTCTTACAAAGAAATTGGTTCGGCTTAGCAGGGTGAAATTTAAAAGCGCATAAACTATACGATATAATCTGAGAAATATCAAAGCGACATATTGCGAAACAAACATTTATCGCAAGAAACAAAAGTTGGCGGAAAAAAAAATAATAATAATAATAATAATAATTAAAAACCAATTGTTCAGAGAACAATTGAAAGTCTTCTACACCAAAGAAATTCTGATAAGAAGATACTTTCTTCATACTAATGTGATAAATAATGGTTTAATTATATTTTTGAGTGATATAAGGCAGATAATATGCTTCATATGATAGCTTTTTTCACACTGATTCCAAAAATATATAGTTTCTATATACTTTTGTATATAGAAGGGGAAATAATTGGCCACTTCCGGTCTGATGGAAGTCATATTTAGGCTTCAGTAATCAGTTTATGTATCTATATGACAAAATATATGGATTCTGAGTACTTTAAGATGAAAAAGTTGCAAAAAAGGCTACTTCCGGTTTTTCTCAAGGTCACTTCCGGTAGCCGTTTTTCAAGGTCATTTGTCACTCAACCTTTTGTATTAAGTCAAATGTCTTTATAATGAACTTTATTGAAGTTATTATCAAATAACCTCATATCAAGACATTTCAGGGGCAACAACTCCTATAAGATACCATTTAATTGTATAAGACTAAATGTAGCATATCTTCATTACAATAAAGCAGACATTTTGCACTTATTCTTTTATATGTATCTCTCAAAGTGTCAGAGAAAAAGCAAAAAACAAGCAAAAGTCACAATTGAAAACTTGACCTTGACCTTTGACCTTGACCTCATTTTCTAAGTTAGGACCTAGGGGACTCAAATAAAAACATTCCAGGGTTATACGGTTAACTGTTTATGAGTTAAATAAACATACCGACAAATTTATTTTGTAAAGGTAGATAACTCCTATAAAATTTCATCGAATCGTTTCGATCCAAATACGCCAAATATTACTGAGGATGTAACGAACAATTTGTAAAAAGAATTTTGTCGCTATCTTTTTTTGTTACGAAGGAGATACACTCTGATGATAAACTGTGAATAGGATAGGGAGATAACTCTTACAAAGAAAATAGTTCGGCTTAGCAGGGTGAAATTTAAAAGCGCATAAACTATACGATACCATATGAGAAATATCTAAGCGACATATTTCGAAACAAACATTTATCGCAAGAAAAAATTTGGCGGAAAAAAAAAAAAAAAAAAAATTAAAAACCAATTGTTCAAAGAACAATTGAAAGTCTTTCCACATCAAAGAAATTTGGATAAGAAGATAGTTTCTTCATACTAATTCGATAAATAATGGTTTAATTATATTTTTGAGTGATGTAAGGGAGATAATATGCTACTTCCGGTGAAATGAATGTCACTTCTGGTCTCATATGATAGCTTCTTTCACACTGATTCCAAAAATATATAGTTTCTATATACTCTTGTATGTAGAATGGGAGATAATTGGACACTTCCGGTTTGTTGGATTTCATTTTTAGTCTTCAGTTATCAGTTTATGTATCTATATGACAAAATATATGGATTCTGAGTAATTTTATATGAAAAAATTGCAAAAAAAGCTACTTCCGGTTTTCTCAAGGTCACTTCCGGTTGACTTTTTCAAGGTCATTTGTCACCTTACCTTTTGTTCAAGGTCAAATGCCTTTATAATGAACTTAGTTGAAGTTTTAATCAAATAACCTCATATCAAGACATTTCAGGGGCACCAACTCCTTTAAGATGCCATTTAACTTATCAGACATAATGTAGCATATCTTCATAAAAAAAAGCAGACATTTTGCACTTGTTCTTTTATATGTATCTTTCAAAGTGTCAGAGAAAATGCAAAAACAAACAAAAGTCACAATTGAGAACTTGACCTTGACCTTTGACCTTGACCTCATTTTCTAAGTCAGGAACTAGGGAACTAAAAAAAAACATTCCAGGGTTATACGGTTAACTGTTTATGAGTTAAATAAACATACCGACAAATTTATTTTGTAAAGGTAGATAACTCCTATAAAAATCAGCCTTAATTTTTGTGTCTGTTCAAAGTAGCACGTTCTCAAATCCGTCCGAAAGTGTCTTTCTAATACAACACAGGGTACTTATAACGTGTTGTCGTTCTCATATGCACATGATATTTGTCACTGAACGTTAAACTCTAAATCGTCAACATCATCCGATTGGTTCTTTTCTTCTATTACTGAATCATCTGTTGTTTACAAATCAGTCTAAAGAAGTAAATGGAAAGGAACGAATGCAGCTACATTTGGTTATCTTAAGTTTTAATTCATTTTATTCCGTTTAGTTCCTTTCTACTTAAGTGCACAGGAGAACTGCAGTTGTCCGCATGTAAACTTTTAGCATTTATTACCAATATGAGTACATAGCAATCCGTTACTGTTTCAACACCCAGGGGTGTTTCATGTCTTTATTCTCAAACAGTTATTATTTTTTTCTATCTTTTTTTTATTAATGCATCACTTCCTACTGTCCTTATCTATTATTCTATATATTCTGTGTTTCCATCCAGATTCTCGTGTATACAATGAGGGTCCGGATTGGGGGTGTTGTTTATTTCTATATTCTTTAAATTGTCTGTTACTTTTCTCTACATTTTATTTTATCTTACTCATTATTATTTCTTTATTCTTTATATATTCTAGCATCCCAATATATTTTACTTACTGATGTTTAGTTACATTACGACGTTTATCTCTGATTTATATACTGGTTAATACCAATTTAGATACAAATTAGTGTCATTCATGACAACCTAAACAGAATCCACATGATATATGCGACCATTCTTGGATGAAATCAATATGTATAGATTATAACATGCCCTTTTCTATATTAGCCCTGGTATCATCCCGAGACTCCCATATCGGCCTCGAGGCTTTAGCCGATATGGGTCGAGGGATGATACCAGGGCAAATATGGAAAAACATGTTATAATCTTTAAGCTATTTATCACATATTTAAGTGTTGCAGAAAAAAGGGAAAAAAGGTTCAATTATAACAATTTAATGAAACATAACAGGTAAATCTTAAAAATGTATCCGTATCCGTAACAAATATGTGATAAGATATAAATAACAAATAGCTGAGAGGGTGATAGAGCAGATTGGGTCCCGAGAAAACATTGTCAACCGCGGCGAAGCCAAGGTTGACAATGTTTTTTCGAGGGATACCGATCTGAATCATCAGAAGTGAAGTAAATAGACAATAGTAGTGCATTGACTTGACATATAAACGATACAAGGATTAGACCCGAAACGGGAAAAAAGCTCTGCTATCAAGAAAAAAAATATTTTCAATTGTTGTTATTTTGTTATTGTTATTTATTTTATTTAAATTTTGGGTAAATACCCCTTTCAAAAGGCCTCATATCTGGCTGAGAAATATACATCACAAATGAACATGATGAAATGTACATCACCAGTTGAAACCCATCGATGGTGAACGAATGCGTTTAATATCAACAATAAGCATAACACACAATGATTTATAGGTTTTAAAGTAAAAATATTAACAAGTGAAATACGTTTTTCCAACAATTGTAAAAGAAATAAGTTTGAGTCGTTCCACGCTTCGTTGTATAATAAATTAAAACTTTAAGCATTGTCTATAAAATAACTTGATGTAGATTTAATTCATTGTCGTTTAAACTGCCGATTTTTGATTGGTTTAGCCGAGAGGGTGACATTCCAAAAAATTGTCACCCTCTCAGCCATGTGATAGAGTAAATTAACACCTTCGTATTAGGCAATCAAAATATGGCATTTTAACATGATGTATAATAATACTTTAATATTACACCTTTTTTATATCAGTTTTCAATATTCATGGCCTAAATTCATTGTTCATGTCAGTGTTTCCGTATATATTATGTTTCATTGCTCATGTGTTGTTTCCGTATATTTTAGCAACTCGTCTTAAGGCTTCCCATTTGATCCGATAACACCCCATACAGCAATAAAATTATACTTTTATTGCCATTCATAACTCTTAACAAACCAATTAACAGACCGGGTTTTATATATCCGACCCATTAACAGACCAGGTTTTAAATAAAGATTGATTTATGTCACCAAAATACAGATTTTTGTGGAGATTTTTCACACAATGATATCAATTTGGTTGACAAACATAATGCCTGTCTTTGTTCGATGTACAAAATATCGCATGCAAGTAAATTCAACCAACGAGTCTTTTTGTGTACATTTTGTGTGTGTAAAATGTGTATAAATTTATTGATGAGTAACACGCCTTTTCATTTTATAGATCGTACATCGAAGCTAGAAAAATAATAATTACACCACTGGATTCAGTACATTGAATTGTTTTGTTAGACATGAATAATTTTAATGATAAAGATATATTTAAAAAGTTATACAATGAAACATGCAGAATTTCCAATGATTTCCTCGATAACACCTGATTAACAGACTTTAGCCAACCCGATTAACAGACCCACCGCCGATATAGCCACATACTCAATATAGATTAACCGACCAATCTCTCGGTTAGCCGGGTGTCGGCCGTGTTGTTTATTGTGTTGCGTGTGGGTATAAAATTTATATGTCGGCAATAAAATACGATAGTTGATTAGCAGAGTTTTCACTGAATGAAATATATTTTGTTAATAATAGGTTATCGATTAGTAATCAATGTTTACATCCCAGTTCCTTTGTTCTAACAGGGGTGATCTGAGCCGGATCACCCCTACCAGATCAACCCAGTCAGTTTGAGTTTTTTTGTTATGCATGCTTTCCTTTGTTCTGTAACATTTTGGCGGGAATGTCAAATTCACTATAAAACTTATAATTTATTATACGGAAAAAACTATCTATCAAAATTCACGAAGAAAAAATCCCGTGTATATGCTGGGATTCGAACTCAAGACCTTTAGCATATCAACACACGACACATAACACTAACCAGGACGACTGGATACGAACTATCAGTAATTAAACATGCTTAAAGGAAGCAAGATATTTCTATAGAAGGGGCGAGTTGGCAGACCTTTATTCAGTGGGATTTTAACCCTTTTCGTTAACAAGTGAGTTGTCAGACTGATTGCTCAATTTGATTTTGCACTTTTTCAAAAGTAAGGCCAGTCGGTAAACAAGAGTGGGGCGATTTTTTTTATAAAGTGGCGATAAGGTGTGGGCCGATTGGCCAGTGGGGTGAGTTGACATTTTTCGATATCTACTCATCGTGTTCGGGGGTCATAAAGGGTATTGTGTGGCGTTCTAAACTAGATTTTATGAATTGTAAATGGTTTTTCGTCTAATCTAAAACAGCTGGGATGTAAAATAGCTATCGGCTTCAGACCTTGTGTGTCAGTGTTAGATCACCCTCTGGCCTCCTGCCATCGGGGTGATCTTACACTGACACACCGCGTCCTCGTGGGATATCTATTACATACTGAAAAACGTGAACATAAGCCTGTAAATTTTAGTAACATAATAAGCATAGTTCTTTTACACTTTATCGCCACTTAATAAAAAAATCGCCCCACTCTTGTTTACCGACTCTCCATTCTTTTGAAAAAGTGCAAAATCAAATTGAGCAATCAGTCTGACAACTCACTTTTTAACGAAAAGGGGTTAAATCCCACTGAATAAAGGTCTGCCAACTCGCCCCTTTTATAAAACTATCTTGCTTCCTTTAAGTATGTTTAATTACTGATTGTTCTATTTTATGTCATTATGATATATTTCTATTATGAATTACAAAATACGTTGAACCACAAACGTCAAAATCATTCAATCGCGTAGTGGAATTAACTATTTGTGGATCCTTATAAATTCTATATAACTTTTGGACTATTTTAAATCTTGGTCTATTTCTGAAATTTAATCTTACATACTTTAAGTTGTTTAACCCTGTATGCTAACATTGCCTATGTGAAATTTTAAAATTGTTAGTATATATGTTCCAGACCGTATGAGTATTTGGACCGTACGCGTACGGTCTGGACCGTATGCGTACTTTTTCGAAATACTCATACGGTCGGACCGTACGCGTACGGTCTGACTAATATCAAGGAGTTGGTCAATTGTACTAGATACAAATACATATAACAGATCAACATAACTTAACTCTCAAATAAATAGAAAAAAAATCAATTGTAATTGAAATAAAAACTTTACATTTTAACTATTTAAAAAATTCACGCTAATTACATCTGTAAATCTCTAGTATTTAGCATGTAGATCAGTAATACATAATACACTAATATTGAATTATGACAATTATTCTCACTGAAATTGAATGCGAATAATGTGGGAGGACAATATTGCTTTAGAATATTTAGCAACTTTTCAAAAAAATGCTAATCGAAAGGAACATGCATGAACTGAAAAAATGTAAATATGAAAAATATACTTTTGGTAGCGAGTGTCACCTTTGGCGAGAGTTTCAAAATAGGATTCAGATATACAATTAAACAAATATCTAATTTAAATTGTTAGGTAGTTCATTTTATCCATCTTATGTAATAATAATAATTTGTAAAACTAAAAATAAAGATTGTGATAAATGTTTGTATAGATGTCACCCATATTATCAAATAACATGTATGGTCAGCTCATACTGGACCATACGCGTATACTCATACGGTCCGACCGTACGCGTATGGTCGGACCGTACGAGTATACGTATACGGTCCGGACCGTACGCGTACGGTCCAAATACTCATATGGTCTGGAACATATATACATTGAACGACAAATATATGTGATGTATAAAATTTTCTGACGTCAGACACGCGAATCAGTTAATGTGTTTGTAGATGATTTTGTGTTCTGTCAAATTGTTCCTTTTAAAATTGTTACACGATGATGACTGCTGTACACATATTTTGACTATTTTATTTATTGTGTCTGTTTAGTTAACGCATCATTGTAAATATAACGGAATTTGATGAGACTGTCATCAAAGTGAGAGAGTTAGCGCTATAAAGCCAGGTTTAATCCACCATTTTCTACATTTGAAAATGCCTGTACCAATTCAGGAATATGACAGTTCTTGTCTATTCGTTTTTGATGTGTTTTATTATTTGATTTTGTCATGTGAGTATGGACTTTATTCCTCTGAGTTCCGTACTTTTGTGATTTTACTTTTCATAGGACTTTAAACTCTATAAACATGCTATAGATGGCTGTTCAGTGTCAGAAATCTTGACAGAGGCTATCGTTTATAGTATCTTTATGTTTTTAATTTGGGAAATTATCATTTTAAATTTTGAATTTCGCAAATGAATGTTATAAAGTTAAAAAAAATTAATATCGAGAGTGGTGTAGATAATTAAACGACTGTTTGTGTTGTTGAGCTGTTGTTTCGTAGAAGTATTCTCTGCGTTTTGCAATATCTAATTTTATGTGTTTTGTTTTCTTATTGTTATTTATCTTTTTCAAGCGGACAAACAAGAATCAGAAAATTACCTGGCTAGCAAACAGTGAGGAATTTAACTCTTCAGTTCTCTTCATTTAATGTGTATTTTTCCCTTTAGGACTGTTCTCATTTATGCACTATAAAACGTGATGAAAAATAGTAATAACGGATTTTTTTTAATAAAATTCACGTGTAAAGTCATCATATAGTACGTTATGAAATAAGCAGTGTATACATATTTTATTTTAAAAAAGTATAACAAGTTTCTTATGCAATTATCTCATTGAATGATGAAAACAAGTCCATTTATATTTTAAATAACACATTCTTACAGATAAGGTATTTAAAATGAGGGGATGTTGTTTCGTTGTTGTTGGTATGGTTACCGCAGGCACTATACTTTGATTTCATTATCTTTATCACAAGTAGAGTTATTTATAAAAAAATCTCAATTTTATTTTTTACAGAGTTTGTCTTAAGTGCCATGTGGAGACAGTAGAGTGCCTCCCCGTGCTTAGGGTTTATGCTCTTATATTATACTAGATTATGGAGTGTGTGTCCGAGCGAGAACTTCTCTATGTTCTTTACTTAATGAATACTTATCGAAAAGTAGTATTCTAATATTCCGCCACATTCATCTATTTAGTCAGACGTCAGCCGCTACTTGATATACCCTATCTTTTGTTAAATTTGTCGGGCAATTTATGGCGGATCCAGCCATTTTAAAAAGGGGGGTTCCTAACCCAGGACAAAAGGGGGGGGGGTTCCAATTACATTCCCCATTCAAATGCATTGATCGTCCAAAAAAAGGGGGGGTTTCAACCCCCGGAACCCCCCCCCCCCCCCCTCTGGACCCGCGCCTGCTTCGAAGTTACATATTTATAGATTATCGTTAATCATCTCAACTCGGGGCGGCGAAAGCGAGAATGGCAATCGAGTTGAGATGACCAATGATAATCTGTTTATCGCTATTTTACCTATGACGACGTTGTCAATTTTATGTCAATTTCGTTAGCAACGCCACGTGCCTGCTTTGTTTCTAGCGATAATTTCCCATCTCAGGCGAGTAGCATGATATGAAAATTATCACAAAAAAACATCAAAGGAAAAATGCACAAAATAGCGATAAACTGATCTATAATGAATATGGTAAAATTATACTGATTTCTTATAGGGCCGAATTTCGATTTACAGATAAACGAAGAAACTGTATGATTTTTAAAAACAAATTGATGGCAAACATTGTCTTTACCTTTAAATGAGAGGATGGCATCATTAGTTGGAACTTCTAGCAGTTTTTAAAGTTGTCGTTTTTATACGACCGCAAAATTTTAAAAAAATTTGGTCGTGTTGGCGTCGTCGTCTGCGTCGTCGTCGTCGTCGTCGTCGTCGTCCGAATACTTTTAGTTTTCGCAATTTTGGGAGTTAAGGTATGAACAGTTTTAGGAATTAGGGGCCAAAAAGGGGCCAAAGTAAGCATTATTCTTGGTTTTCGCACCATAACTTTAGTTTAAGTAAATAGAAATCTATGAAATTTAAACACAAGGTTTATGACCACTAAAGGAAGGTTGGGTTAATTTTGGGAGTTTTGGTCCCAACAGTTTAGGAATAAGGGGCCCAAAGGGTCCAAAATTGAACTTTGTTTGATTTCATCAAAAATTGAATAATTGGGGTTCTTTAATATGCCGAATCTAACTGTGTATGTAGATTCTTAATTTTTGGTCCCGTTTTCAAATTGGTCTACATTAAGGTCCAAAGGGTCCAAAATTAAACTTAGTTTGATTTTAACAAAAATTGAATCCTTAGGGTTCTTTGATATGCTGAATCTAAAAATGTATTTAGATTTTTGATTATTGGCCTAGTTTTCAAGTTGGTCCAAATCGGGTCCAAAATTAAACTTTGTTTGATTTCATCAAAAATTGAATAATTAGGGTTCTTTGATATGCCATATCTTACTGTGTATATAGATTCTTAATTTTAAGTCCCGTTTTCAAGTTGGTCTACATAAAAGTCCAAAGGGTCCAAAATTAAACTAAGTTTGATTTTAACAAAAAAATGAATTCTTGAGCTTTTTTGATATGCTGAATCTAAACATGCACTTAGATTTTTGATTATGGGCCCAGTTTTCAAGTTGGTTCAAATCAGGATCCAAAATTATTATATTAAGTATTGTGCAATAGCAAGAAATTTTCAATTGCACAGTATTCAGCAATAGCAAGAAATCTTCAATTGCACAGTATTGTGCAATAGCAAGACATTTTCAATTGCACAGTATTGCGCAATAGCAAGAAATCTTCAGTTGCACAGTATTGTGCAATAGCAAATATTTTCAATTGCACAATATTGTGCAATAGCAAGAAATTTTCAATTGATTGGAGTTATCTTTCTTTGTCCAGAATAGTAGTTGAATCAAGTTAAATCATTGTTTTATACAATATACAATGTATATTCACTTTTACTACCAACTGATACATTAAAACAATCTTTACCATTCAGTGATAACAAGCACCTTTTGTTACATTTTAATATTTTATGATGTATTTAAATGAGTAGTTATTGTTGCAAACTCCATTATAAATTTGAATTGAGATCAGTTTTGGAAAAAGGGAAAGGGGGATGTGAAAAAAATAGGGGGGGGGGGGGGGGGGTTAAATTTTTCTCATTTCAGATTTCATAAATAAAAAGAAAATTTCTTCAAACATTTTTTTGAGAGGATTAATATTCAACAGCTTAGTGAATTGCTCAAAGGCAAAAAAAGTATTTTAAGTTCATTAGACCACATTCATTCTGTGTCAGAAACCTATGCTGTGTCAACTATTTAATCACAATCCAAATTTAGAGCTGAATCCAGCTTGAATGTTGTGTCCATACTTGCCCCAACTGTTCAGGGGTTCAACCTAATGCGGTCGTATAAAGCTGCGCCCTGCGGAGCATCTGGTTTGTAAATTTTGTCAACAAAAATATTTTCGCCCAATGACGTCATAGAAGCAAACAAGTGTTTTTTTTGTAAACGAATTTTTATCCGTGGTCATTCGGTATTACCATCTTTAATATTGGTCGTATATAATCAAAATTCATCTTGAACTCGAAATAAAAGTCGTGTGTCGTTTATTTTGTTGACTAGTATATATTTATAATCTATAATATGAAATTTAACAAACCTAGAAAAATAAATAGCACGAGAAAAATGAATAGCACATGTTGTTTTTGTACCCCTATTTGTGACATTTAGTTCACGCATCATTGTCGATATAGGGGAAATTGATGCGACTTTTGTACAAGTGAGAGGTTTAGCGCTATAAAACCAGGTTCAATCCACCATTTTCTACATTTGAAAATTCCTGTACCAAGTCAGGAATATGACAGTTGTTGTCCATTCGTGTGATGTGTTTTGTCATTTGATTTTGCCATTTGATTACGGACTTTACGATTATTTTTTTCCTCGGAGTTCAGTATTTTTGTTATTTTACTTTTTTTCTATTTAAATTTTAGCTATATTTATGTTTATATCGTTTATATGGCCATCGGAGGTTTCCGGAAGTCAACTCGATAGAATTAGAAGACGTCAAGACTAAAATACACAAGGAACAAAGCTACATATTATTGTGCCCACCCACAAAACACAAAAACATTGAGAAAATGTTCCAAGAATGTTATGTATTTGTTGTGAGAACGTTGCATTTTAACATCCTGTGGATTCAAAAGTGTAGACTCCCTATGCAGTTTCAGCAATGTTGTGAGGGACATTCCTGAAACATTGAAATAACGTTCCCAGTATGTTGTCAAAATGTTTCAGCTTAACATTGTTAGAACGTTTAAAAATGGATGTGGCTGGTATGTAATTCAAACGTTGTTGGGATGTTGTAAATAATCAACAAAAACTCACTTTGACAAATATAAACATGTGCTTGATTATGACATTTGGGCACCTTCTTCCATGTGGTGAAAAAGCACATATGGTTGTACATACTCTAATCTAGGAGGGAGACACATTACAAAAATGTATTTATTCACTAACTGAACAACTGCAGATATAAATTAAAGAATGGTATAAAATAGGTTTTTGAACAACTGTATCATTGGCATTTATACCCCTATAATTTCTGTGTTTAATAAGTTAATAGTACTTGATTGCTATGATATAAGAAACAACTACCTTCAATGTAAATGAAGAATTTATTAACACACAAATGAAAGCATTTATAAGCATATGTATTAAAATCAAACAATTTTCACCAGTATAAAGATTCTTCTGTAACATTAAGTAAAATAAACAGTTCTTATGAAAATTCCTTAATTATGAACACTTGGCATGTGGTAGCTTCACTTATTTTCGCAAATGTGCATGCATATATACACATGTTAAATGCATGTGACAGCTTCACTCACTTGTGAATGTGCACGCCTTCACACATGTAAAATGCATGTGGCAGCTTCACTCACTTGTGAATGGGCACGCCTTCACACATGTAAAATGCATGTGACAGCTTCACTCATTTGTGAATGTGCACACCTTCACACATGTAAAATGCATGTGGCAGCTTCATTACTTGTTTAAATGGGCACACCACCATGCAACTAATTAAGGGGGGGCAAGGGGTTTAACTGTTATGCTGTTATGGGCAATTTAATTCTTTGTTATCTGTTATTTTGAAAATATATTTGCTGTTAGCTGGTATTGTCTTATTCTTTGTTAGCTGTTATTGGGCTTTTAGTTTTTTTGTTATCTGTTATTGTGATAATGTATTTGCTGTTAACTGTTATTGAAAATTGGAATGTTAGCATTTTTTTTGACAGTCAATATTCGGTATAAATTGAAGATCATTGGCCATTGGGGTCTACCACTACTAATATGTTTGTCCCGTATTCAGAGAAGGATTCCATTAACACACACCCATCACAGAAGTGAGGTCCAGGACAATTCAAGTATATCTTATGATTATCCTTTGTAATAAATTCCATTTTTTTTATCAATGTGTATTTAGAATTATCTTTAATTTTTTGTATGAGAATATGTTCCTTGTTTTCCGTACGAACATGTTAAATTAAAACAATTCTTAATATGACAAAAAGGAAAACATATGGCCAGGAATATCTGACAAGGATCTCAATTAAGGACTAGGTCCTAACAACCACTTAAACTTTTATATAATATGGAACATAGCCTCAGCTCTGTGATTCTTTTCAAAGCAGAACCAAATGCATTGTACAATGAAAGTTCCTACCATGTACTTGGGTCCGAACTAATTACAAACAAAGATTTATTTCGTTTCAAGCCATTGTTTCCCTACTTAACTATGTATTCTACTTACTAGTACACTTGGTACAATCAAAAACCTCAGCTGATAAAAAATGTTCAAATAAGGCCTTTGAAAATAGTGGAATAAATTGCTTTTAGAGTGTCAAAATTCGTTCGAAGAACTTGATAAAATGCATGCTTATAATTGGTGCTTTTGATTTTTCTACCCTATATACCACTTTGCCTCATAGTTTTAAAAATTCACACACCTCATTAAATGGTCATTTAGAAAAAGTCAGAATATTCAAACTCTTTTAGGTCAGTTTTTTTATTAGCAACAAAGGGAGCTTCAGTCAATATATATAAACAATACACCAACGTTTCATCAGAACTGCTGAAAACATTTTTGTGTTATTGTCTGAAAACTGGAAAATCACCCCTTTTTTTTTTAATTAATAAAACCCGTTAACTCGGAAACGTAAAATCTAAAATTTATAAAAATTGAAAGTTACCTCATGTTAATAGATATAAACAATTCACCAAAATTCCTCGCTTTGTGAAAGCATTTTTGAGATAATTATTATCAGAAAACTGAAAAAAACACCAATGCTATTGAATAAAAACCCATTACCCAGAAACTTAAAATCTAAAATTTATAAAAAAAAAACCAAAAAGGGAGCTCACGTCAATAGATATAAACAATTTCATAAAGTTTAATGCAAATGGTTAAAGAGTTTTTGAGTTAATGTCCGACATGTTGACAACAGACGGACAACAGTATACCATAATACGTTCCGTAAACGAGCGTATAAAAAATATTATAATATATTGAGTAGTAATTTAAACACATACTAGATACATAAATTAATACTAAAAACATAGTCATGAAAAATGGAATGCATTACAAAGGATTATATCCGTAATAAGAAATACTGATTTGTCAAAGACCGAATTATTTTAATATTTCATTTACTGTTATCTGTTTTTGTCCATTTTATTTCCTTGTTATCTGTTATGAGCCAAATCAATTTGCTGTTTTGCTGTTATTGGGACCCCCCTTGCCCCCCCCTCTAATTATATTAGGCCCTATACTACTTTACAACTTTAAAAAATATAAAGATTGCATAAAATGTTTTTCTTATATCACAATTACAATCGGTTATAAATATAACAGCGAAGCTGCATTTTATGGTCTCAGTCAAATACATAATATAATTGCTTATTGATCAAAGTTTCATTCCTCACTGACTTAAATTTACAAAGACAAAAAAAACGTAACAAGTTAAAACATAAATCTTTACAGCCAACATTGTATTAACTTAATAAATCAATTCTCAAACAAGAAGGTGTCTCTAGTACACAGATGCCCCACTCGCACTATCATTTTCTATGTTCAATGGACCATGAAATTGGGATAAAAACTTTAATTTGGCATTTAGATTAGAAAGATCATATCAAATGGAACATATGTACTAAGTTTTTAGTTGATTGGACTTCAACTTCATCGAAAACTACCTTGACCAAAAACTTTTTTCTGAAGCAGAACAGACGGGAGAATGAACGAACAAATGGACAGACAGACCAGAAAACATAATGTTCCTTAACTATCACACAGGTACTTGTGGACAGGATACCCTTTGGGTGCCCCTGAGTGGGAATATCCCGAATGACCCCCATGTAGTTTAATTTTGATTTATTTTTTATTAAACGTTTATTTAAATTGTTTTCACTCAAACTGGGAAAATATGTCGAAGTTACTGACAAACAGCATTTGAGATTTTTGCCAGTCGACTGATATGTATATTATACATATCAGTCGACTGGCAAAAATCTCAAATGCTGTTTGTCAGTAACTGATATGTATATTATACATATCAGTCGACTGGCAAAAATCTCAAATGCTGTTTGTCAGTAACTTCGACATATTTTCCCAGTTTGAGATTTTTGCCAGTCGACTGATATGTATATTAAATCAAAATTAAACTACATGGGGGTCATTCGGGATATTCCCACTCAGGGGCACCCAAAGGGTATCCTGTCCACAAGTACCTGTGGTTTGAGTGGGTTTCTAAAAATATGAAAAAAAGGTCGTCAATTAAAAAATTATTGCAATTTTAAAATAATGCAAATGTGTGTCCCTTGTAACGGGTTCCACCTGGTTGGTGAGGGGCACAAAATATATAATATAATGAATAGACAGAGAAGAATGTCAAAACATAAAATTTCTAATACCCCTTAACACACACAGATTTTATCTGAAATTACTCATTACAACTCACTGACACTTCTTAAGATTCTTAAATATTTAGGCAGCAACCATTTGATTTTCTGGGGGGGGGGGGGGGGGCTATGGTTTTTTTTTTCTGTGCAAACTTTTTTTTCGCCTACGGCGAAAAACAATCTATTTTTTTCGCGACAAGTCGAAAACAATTTTTTTATTTCAATTTTAGCATTACATATAGTAGTCCGAGATTACTCTGACGTCCAACGGCTGTTTTGCCAGACAAGCTGGGCCCGGCCCCAGCTTGTCTGGCAAAACAGCCGTTGGACGTCAGAGTAATCTCGGACTATACATAAGCCTATGAAGGCTGGCTGAAAAAATATGTTTCATATTTGTATTATAATGTTATATCAGGCTGCACTTTAATAAATGAATATATAATTTTTCCATCTCAAGCGAGAAGCATGATATGAAAATTATCACAAAAAAAGATCAAAAGAAAAATGCACAAAATAGCGATAAATATATATATATAGTGGCAGCTGAGGGTGAAACAAACAATTTTTTTTTCTCAGAATCAAAAACAAATTATTTTTTTCTCCAAAAACTGGAAACAAACTTTTTTTTTCCAAAAAAAACCATAGCCCCCCCCCCCCCCAGAAAATCAAATGGTTGCTGCCTTAAGAGGCAAAATCTTTGACATGTCATTATTTTCTAATCAATGTCCATAATGTTAAATACTTAAAACTCATAACATTCTGAAAGAATTGTAATAACAATATGTCACATTTAGTAAACTACTTGAACATTTTTCTAAATATCTTGTAAAAAAAAGTCATTATCTGCTAAAGTTACTACATTTTATTATGGTAAATTTGCAATTTGTTGACAGATTATTATGAGTGCTTAAGTGATGTTTATGATTTAGGATTGGCCTGTGTGGTTCCAGTTTACATACTTTTAAAAAATAAGGTAGGTAGGTCGGCAAATTTTATATATTTAAATTTATTTTTTTATTTTGGATTGTCAAATTCTGGATAAAAATTGTGTTTACATAAATTGTTTCCGGTATTACACAAGGCACGCCCCTACCAGAAGTTCGCCATTTAACATGTTTGGTTGTAAAATCAAATCTGTAGCATTTAAGTCTTAACAGATACTTGTGATGGAAATTCATAGATGACAGAAATCTATGAATTTAATCAGTCAGGTAACTGAAACCATGCCCTCTAAATTGTTTATTTTAGACTTTTTATAATTCTGATAACTGATATGAGAATTTGAGTCAAATCGATGAACATGAATTTGATTGTTAGTTATTGTGTCCCTTTAACAATGTTTAAGTGATGAAAAGTAAATAGAATCATATTCAAAACAGTGTAGCTGTGGCCATTGATTGACGACCTTAAATTTTCCCATTGACTGGGGCAGATTATGTGAACGTTTGTCTGTAACGACCGCTGCTCACTATGTACTTGTTAAAGACACTTAAACTGTCGGTTCACAAAAGGTTCTCAACACCTAAATAAAGTAATTAGAAAAACTAATCAGGAATAACACGATGTTTTGATTTATATCAATAATATAAATCAAAACAAAAAGCTGATTAATTTTTCGAATTATTTTAATATTAAAGGCGTTAAGAACCTTTGGTGACCCCACAGTTTAAATTCTATATATAATATAATAAGCAAGTAGTGAGCAGTTGTCGTAACAAACACACGTTCACCTAATCTGTCCCAGTCAATGGGATAATTTAAGGTCGTCAATCAATGGCCACAGCTACACTGTTTTGAATATGATTCTAATGGTCATACTTGACTGATGTCCTATCAAGAACTTTGTGATATTTGGTATATAAGATGGTGCGCCAACGATGGAGAGATATCATCAGCTCGAGATCATCAGCTCTGTAGAAAAAAATATTTCATCAAAAATCCTTCGAAACAAACACCGATTACCGTGGATATCTGATAAATTAAGACGTCAAATTAACAAGAAAAACAAACTTTTCAAAAGGCGAAAAATCAGCGAATACACTGAGAAATATAAAAAGATGAAAGCTCAGGTACAAAAAGAACAAAGGAAAGCCTATTGGGAATATATATTGAAAAACTCATATGTGATCTTCCAAGGCCGTAGCTAGGCATCTTATTTTAGTGAGTCAAAATAATTGAGCCGAGCGAAGCGAGGCAAGAATTTTTTTTGGAGGGTATGAAATGAATGGTGCAAAATCCTGCATTCTAGTCATTTTTAGAGAGTTTGATAATGTTTTGAATTTGGACACTTTTTATATAATTTTTTCATTTTTCAAGACTTTTACTAACTCCAAATTTTGAACAACTTTTTAAAAATTTATATGTAAGATAATCATCCAAATATCACTGATTTGAGTCTGCTGTCAGAACATAGAACATACAAACAAACATCGATTCAGTAGAGTTTTCCATTTTTCTATGGCCGGTTCAGTAAAATCGTTCCAGAATCATAATTTGGTCTGCTGATATCCTAATCGCGATGAACATGGAGCATGGCAAGACCGCACAATCTCGCGCCACCTATGCCATGTTTGCAAGTTTTCAGTTGTTTCAGGGCAGTCTGTGTTTCTAAAGGTAGCACATCATCATCAACACAATGATCAATGTCTTCTTCCAATTCCTTCTCCATCAGCAATTCGGTAGCAGCATCGGTAGTAACAGTTTTGTTTGCAAAAGGGAATTAAGTTTTCCTGTAAGCACCATCATACAGTCGCAGTTACAAAATATTAAACTCGCTTTTATGCTGACAAAGAGTAGACAAACTAGGAATAGAATGAGATAAGATACATGTATATGATTCTATCTATAGAGTAAGTATATATATGGGTACAGGGGAATTGGAATGGAGTTTTTGACGTTTGTGCATGTAGTTCCGTAATTTCAAATTATTTCTGGAAATAGTTGGTGGTATTTTAGTTCCAGAATCTATAAATTTAGGGGTTAGGGTTTGGGTTTGGGGGTGTCCGATTCCGAAACCCCGAATATAAAGAAACGAAATTCCGTAGTCCCGAATAAGTAAAGACAAAATCCTGTGTTAAAGGTTTTACCATTCCTCAATAATATCAAATTAGAATATGGGATAGTCTTTCAATTTTTAAGGTTAAAGAAACATGGATAAAAACTAATCCATGCATTCATGTTTCATATTATTTATATTTCATTTATCTGTAAAGAGAAAGTTTAAAGTTCGTGAAATGAATACGCAGACAGGACTGCCCCCTTGCGATGCCCAGTACTTGATTTGTCAAAAGTTGGTGAAACGGAGAAATGAATACGCAGACAGGACTGACCCTTCCGAAGACCAGTACTTTATTTGTCAGTCTACTTGTCGTTTTTTTTTTATTGTTCTAATGAAGTTATATGCAATACTCAGACTCTGTTAAAAAAAAAGTTTACTTGAATTATTCCTTCTTTACCTTCAGTGTCGCTTTTCCTTTTTCTGCAAGAGCCTGTTTTTAACTAAAGATCCATGATGATTATCGTTACTAGGTTAATATAATCGAGAAACATCACCCGTTGAGATGCTGAGTTATATCCAGGAAGAATAGTTTAAAAGGAACGATAACAAGTTATAGAAATTAAGGTTGAGACAGAACAACAAATGACTATTATATTCATATATATGTATATAAAAAAATCAGTGTCGAAATTTTAGTGAGGCAATTGCCTCACTTGCCTCAAGGGTAGCTACGGCCTTGATCTTCCCATCAATGAACCAGACATTCAAATACAAAATCAGAGCAAACCTAAAAAAACTTTTCCAATACATCAAGTCAATAAGAACTGACAAATCTGGCATCTCTGCACTAAAGAAAGGCGGCAACGTACATCATTACAGACGCTACAGAGAATGCAAATCTCTTAAACGAACAGTTTCAATCTGTATTTACCTCAGTAACAAATGACCCAATACCAAACAAAGGCATCCGCAGTTCACATCCTAAAATCAGTGAATTACACATAACATCAAACGGGATCGAAAAGCTCTTAAATAAGATCAACCCACATAAAGCCACTGGCCCAGATAACATCAGTACGTGGCCGCTTACTGAAAGAAATGCAGACAGAAATTGCACCAATTCCAGGGCCGTAACTACCTATGAGGCAGGGGAGGCAACTGCCCTGAATTTTCTACACCAAATTTTTTTTAAAGTAATAAAATAAAATATTGACAATATGTACACGAAGAAATTGAATTTATATTATAAACAACACAAGTTTACAGTTTAAACAGTGTTATCATGATACGTGGTATGTCTGTCATTTTTCGGATTTTTGATCGAAAGTGAACCGTTTCAGATACTTTTTTTTCGTGTGGCCGTCCGTCTGTTATTCAGTATTGAGGCACAGGGGCTTGTTACAATTGCCGGGTTTACTATCCATACGAACCCCTAAAAA
Source organism: Mytilus edulis (assembly GCA_019925275.1). Taxonomy (NCBI): domain Eukaryota; kingdom Metazoa; phylum Mollusca; class Bivalvia; order Mytilida; family Mytilidae; genus Mytilus; species Mytilus edulis. The sequence goes on from CM034349.1 coordinate 32,346,455, forward strand.
AACACAAGGGAGGAAGCTCATTTGCGACAATGCTTCAAATTATTGCTGTAAAATTTTTCTAAGACTTTCACTTACTTTGTCACCTGGATAAATCTGTTCCCACTTGAATTATCTCTTCAATGACATATATTTATTACCTTAAGTAACCTCTATAACTATTGTAATCCTTAAAACAAACTCGACATTTCTGAAATAGAACGAATCGAGGCCCTAGATTTGAAAATGAAAGTACTAAAGCGACACCTACCGGAAAATATATTTTCGGCACTCTCGGGTGGTACCATAAATGTTATGTTTTTCGGAAGTTTTCTGTATTTTAGATTTCAATAATGTAAAAATTGGCGGGAATTATTAGGTACACACTGTCTTTCATCTTCATATTGTGGTAAACTCCCGAGAGAGCCAAAAATATATTTTCCGGTAGGTGTCGCTTTTGTACTTTCATTTTCAAATCTAGGGCCTCGATTCGTTCTATTTCAGAAATGTCGAGTTTGTTTTAAGGATTACAATAGTTATAGAGGTTACTTAAGGTAATAAATATATGTCATTGAAGAGATAATTCAAGTGGGAACAGATTTATCCAGGTCACAAAGTAAGTGAAAGTCTTAGAAAAATTTTACAGCAATAATTTGAAGCATTGTCGCAAATGAGCTTCCTCCCTTGTGTTTTTTTAGGGGTTCGTATGGCCCGATAGTAAACCCGGCAATTGTAACAAGCCCCTGTGTTTTAGGGGTTCGTATGGATAGTAAACCCGGCAATTGTAACAAGCCCCTGTGATTGAGGGGTCAGTATTCGTACGAGAACACATATGAAACTTTGCTTTCGATAATTTTGAATAAAAACTTAACTATTCACATTTCTTTGGGGCTCAATTAAGCAGAGGAAGTTCCTTTTGTATTGTGGGTCTTTTAAGATCATATCGGAAATTCGCCACCGGCTGAATCAGCTGTTGGATCGTTTTTTAAGTCTCCCGATCGTACGAGAACATAATTTATGGTCAATGCCTTGGTAGGTAAACACTCCCATTCGTTGTAGCAGGGACTTTCTATACTTAGTATATACTAGACTAATATAGAAAGTCCCTGGTTGTAGTTATATACATGTCTGTTCAGCTTTTAACAATAGTATTGAAATTCAAGATCCTCGATAAAAAAAAAATATCTTGCGTTCTATTATCTTGCTTTATATGTTTTTTGAACATACCAGTTTCTAAAAAAATATCTTTAAATACAGAAAATAATTGTTTGCATGAAAATTGCTCCAAGGATCCAGCAAAACTGATATTTCTTAAAGTAAGGAAATCGAAGGAAAACGGGTAATTTTTAGCCATATCATTTGAGAAAAAAAATCCGCGGTCACAATGTAAATAATGTTAACAATTATAGGTCAAAGTGCGGCCTTCACGACGGAGCCTTGGCTCACCCCGAATAGCAATCTCAGCTTGTTTTTGCATAAGTTTGAGTTGCTTCCAGGTTCAAGCAATACTGATGTTTCTTAAAGTAAGGAAATCGAAGGGAAACGGTCATTTTTAGCCAATGACTGAGGGGGAAAAATCGGCAGGGGCTGCGCCCATCAACCCCTATATTGGGGGCCTAAATGGGGGGCCCCCATACCCCTGCCTCCCCTGAATTCGAACCCTAGTTACGGCCATGAATTCTATGCTTAGTTTTTAACAAATCTTACAACACTGGTATTACACCTAACGACTGGAAACACGCTAGAGTTGCACCAGCATATACAAAGGGTGATAAGCTTAAACCGGTCAATTATAGACCTGTCTCATTAACTTGTATTAGCTTCAAGTTAATGGAACACATAGTAACATCACATATAATGAAACATCTCGAATCAAATAACATCTTGTACGACCTCCAACATGGCTTTCGGCGCTCTCGATCTTGCGAGACACAACTTCTCTCCTTCATCCAAGAACTTCAATACACAAACAATTCAAATACACAAACAGACCTTGTAATAATGGACTTTGCGAAGGCCTTTGATAATGTTCCGCATCGTCACTTACTTTACAAATTACACTATTTTGGCACTTTAAACTGTATCTCTGCATTTCTCTCCGATCGAACCCAAACAATTGTTTTGGATGGAAGATCATCAAGCACAGTCTCAGTCACCTCTGGAGTTCCACAAGGTACTGTCTTAGGTCCAGTCTTATTCTTGGCTTATATTAACGACCTCCCAGACTACCTTACACATAGCAAACAAAAATTATTTGCTGATGACAGTATCATATATATGCCAGTTAAATCCCAGAGTGACTGCCTTAAACTGAAAGCTGACCTTGATGCAGCTGCTAAATTGGAAGAGGACTAGCTGATGGCCTTCCACCCAGACAAGTGTAATGTTCTCTCTGTCACAACTAAACGTCTTGACCTTTACAACATAATTACACTCTTCACAATCATATTTTAAAAACTGTTACATCTGCTAAGTACTTAGGCATCACATTACAATCAAACTTTAAATGGGACAAACACAGAGATGACAATATCTCTAAAGCCAACAAAACACTCGGCTTCCTTCGAGGAAACCTGAAAGCATATAATTAAAACATCAAGACGGCCAGGCATACTAAGCACTTGTCCGTCCCAAACTCGAATACTCTTGCTCGGTTTGGGACCCCCCACACTTCAAAATCTATCTCGAAGATAGAGATGGTCCAAAGGAGAGCTGCTCGGTATGCCTGCAACAGGTATAATACTAGCAGTGTATCAAACATGCTGAACACACTCAACTGGCCTCTTTTAACACAACGCAGACTGCGTGCACGCCTGGTTATGATGTTCAAGATCACACATCATCTTGTTGCTATACCATCTAGCACAATTCTCATTGATTCCATCAGACTCAAGAACCAGAAAACATCATTCTCACACCTTCAGACACATTTATACATCAAAAGACTCTTACAGATTTTCATTTTTCCCATACACAATAACTCAATGGAATCTTTTACCAACATCACTAGTAAATACACAGACAGTCGACTCTTTCAGAGATCTCTGAAAAAAACAGTTCAGCTTACATAGATGCTGTTCTCTCCACTGTCATTTAAATAGCTTCATCTCCTGTACATAGTTTTAATCACTACATGTTCTCTGCACCGTTTTGTATATAGCCTAACTAAGATGTTAACTAGTTTTCAAATAAATAGGCCACGTATGCACCAGTTATTAATCATCTTTATTCAGATGGAAAATTGGAAAACTTAAAGAAGATATATATGCGAAACATGTAATCATTTCTACGTTGTTTTCCCCTCTACTTGTAGTCCCCTGAAAAAATTACGAACGAAAAAAATAATCTGCTCCAACAAAGCACTTTAAAATAACCTGGAGAAAAGGAGATTGTTTTTAAACAGTAACACGAGAGTATACTAATATGGCTTCTCTAAATACATATATATCTTCGCCAGGTAGCAACACACCTTCTAGTTCTAACGAAAGTTCTTATCTTGGCGAAAGTACAAGTTCGTGGACAAACGAAAAAGAACTTACTCGTCTAAATATAGAAACTGTTTTAGAAAGCTCACCAGATGACGTATTTGAAATGGGTTTTAGAGAATTTTTGAAAGGGGATAAACAAGTTATCACTCACTACTTAAAGAAACACTTCCCTCTTTATAAAAGTAATGATGGGAATTTGAAAAACAGAAAAGAGTGCTTTAAATTTACACTAAATGAAATGTTACCTGTTAATTGTGAAGATATGGAAGATGTGGATGTGGCATCCTTATATAGATTCAATAAAGATATTGAAACACAATCATTTGCTGAATATACAATGGAATCAAAGCATAGTCATGACAGAAGTTGGTTGCTAATAGAGAATAACAAAACTTGTAAAACTAAGGAAACCACTTGTCAAAAGTAAGTACAATCATGACACAATGTAGTAAATGTAGATGTACATGAATGTTTCATATTAAATGTAGGCAATTAGATATGTACAGTCAGGGATATAACTCTATAACGTGACGGTACCCAAATTGCACCTATTTTGACAGTTTTTGCACCTACGTTTTTTTATGATCAAGAAAAAAATGTCCATACTGTGTTTATTTTGTAGCCCTATCCTTCTTTATTGTATAGGTACACCAATTTAATTTTTAATCCACATTGAGTCATAAAAAAATGGGTTTGAATCAACCTCCAAACTATCCATGATTCTGTAATGAGGAGTACCCAAATTGCATCCATGCTTAAATTCACATCGTCAAAAGTCTAATAACCGAGCTTTTGTTTAATTTTTTCAAATATTTTGAACAATTGGATATTAGTCCATGCTTACTCTTCATATTTTACGAAATGGATACTTATAATATATTGTATTTGCTAATTTTAAAAAGATGACGTTTTGATGACGTCGCATGGTGACGTTTTCGTACATTTTACTTTTTCAGTAAACAGTCCATCTGTTGATAAATACTGTGAACGTTTTGGGTATATTTAAATATTTTTACCTATGTTGAAAGACGTGCATAGTATCAAATCATAAAAATACAAATTGTTTAGTCTCTAGGAAATCTTGTAAGATTTCCGTTGCTATTTTTTCTAAATAGGTGCAATTTGGGTACTCGGTGCAATTTGGGTACCCTTACGTTAGGGTTATTACAGAAAAATAACATACATTTGTTATTGTGGACTAAAAAATCAAAGAACTGTGATAACATATGTATGTTACATGTTTCAAAGGGACAATATACATCATTAGTTTAGTTAAAATGTATAAAAGTTCTATTGATATTACTTTTGTCTATATTTATACTTAACTATTGAAAGATATAACAGTTCATAGTTTGCCAATTTTGCACAGTACACCTACATATATGTTATTACAGAAAAAATATGCCTGTAATAACTAAAGGGTGTTATCACAGCTTCTCTATATCACTTCAAAGCATTTTCTCAGACATACATCATGCTTAATTACAATGTATTTTAATTTATTGTAAGAAATAATGACCAGAGGCGAGAGCATGTAATGAGGTTCTGCACAAGTTTCTCAGTAATTCCCAAGTGTCTTATATAATAAGTTACATTCCTTCAATAACTGAGCCTTGTTATCACAGCTAAGTTTATCCTTTAATAGCCTCGTCTCATTGATTTACCATGGTTAATCAAAAATGTATTAATTTAAATAAAAAATTAGTTATCAAGGCTATGCATTTAGTTTCTGCGCAAAGTCTCGAGAGTTCCCTAGAGCTCATCACTATAAATGAAATAATTTTACAAATAACAAAGATATATGTTATTACAGATTTAGAAAATTTAAGGAATAAAGAGTAGACAACTCATAAAAGTATCTGTAATAACACACGCAAGTTATTTTCTGTAATAACCCTATAGAGTTATATCTCTGACTAATGTATGATGATATACTGAGTGCCAATGAAAACGCAACACTTGGTTTTTCAAAAATAAAATTTATATTAGAAATGATAATCTTTCAAAATAAATTGTTCTTGAAAATTAACAATTTGAACAATAGATCGATATCAAACAAAAATGTTTCGCAATAGGTAAACGAAATATCCAATGTTGAATTATCAACTCGCAGTCCTAACAAAAAATGTTACAACCCCGTGGTGCAGCGCAATCTTGACAGCGCCGGGGAATTGATCATCCCAGACATTTAATGTGATCCCGAGGAATGTTATTCCACTTGTCCCGCAAAGCAAACTTATGCTGACTTTATGATATTGGTGGTGGTTTTCATCGTCTAAATCATGACAAATCTGATGCAAAATTTGCTTGATCGGACCAAAATCTGTCGAAAAGCATGACTTTTGGCCAAGGCGGGTGCCAAATGTTTATGTAACCACCACTGACGGTTTTTGGTACATAATGAATGATTTTTGGTCTACAGAATTAGATGTTAATCCCAGACAGCCATTTAAATGTCACTAAGAAAAGACTGTGATGACAATTTCTGCCCAAATGGTGCTTTACTGAAATTGCTACAAAGGTTCTACCTTGACCACACTTGAACTCTTGTGACCTTTGGACAGCCATCAGAGTCGATATCGGATATGATAAAGACCAAATGTATCGGTCTTGCTGACGTTTCTTGCTTTTTGTACCCCAGGATGTGGCTTATCGATTCATTAAATGATCCATTTTGGTTGAATTTGTGATGATTAGGGTTATTGTAGAGGCTACAACTTCAGTCTTCTCGTAATTGTATGCTGTGATAGGCTTCTTTGAATTATGCCCAAAACTGCATGTCGCTGGATGTCAGAAAGTCCTGGCATTTACTCAGATGTTAATTGCAGTTTCTTAACAATAAGGGCGGGAAAATTCCTGACATTAGCCAAGCTTTACATGACAAAATCGTGAAAATGGTGTGTATGTTGAAACGCAGTGAACTCGGTTTATGTCCTTTCAAAATAACCCTTACTTTGTATTTGTTCCAAAAATCACTGAACCTTAAAGTTGTCGACAATTGTCTTAAAAGTCATTTTCAACCAACTATACAAAGTTCTAATATAAATAAAATAAAAATTATAAGATTTTTTTGAAAAACGAAAGTGTTGCGTTTTCATTGGCACTCAGTATTATAATATAGACAGCTGAAGCAATACAACTTGCCCAACTGCCATATGTATCCGCTGACCAACTCACCTATAAAAAAGTAATGTTACTCTTGTTAGGCAACAAGGCATATAAAAACATCTGAACTACAAAATGTATGAGGTAAATTGTGAATATATATACCATTTTGTATAGGGGCATATTGGAATTATAGTTCATTTTATTATATCCTGAACATGCTGAATGTGGGTAAAATATTTGCCACATGATATGTATATTTGCACCAGATCAATTTTTCTTTCAAAGAATAAATAAAACTGCATGTACAAATGTATTTAACGGAATGCTATTTGATTTGGGGAGGGAATTAGCCTTAGATTTTTTTTTTTTAAAGATATTTATTTATCCTCATTTTATTTTAATAGATAATGTGACCCTGGTATTAAGGTGCTTTGTATTCTGTATAATTTGATATCATGATAACCTTTGAAAAAAAAAAATTACTAGGAAGAAAATGGATTTCAATAATTTGCCAGCTGAAAGATTTAGTAGATCCTTTACACATTTACACTTAACAGTTATTCCTTAAAAGAAGTGTCCAATTCAGATGCACACAGTTACATGTACATGTAGCAATTAATCATGTTTTAAAAAATTGGAAGATTTGAAACTTACATGATTTACTTTCCAATATGTATGGCAATGTAAATTCTTTCCTTGTTTACATGTACATGAACATAAATAAGAATGAAGGATACACATTTACTTGACAATTTACTTAGTTATTACTAAATAAAAGTTCATTATTACGCTCATTTCCTTCATTTATGTATCTTATCCGATTTATATATCTTATCCGATTAACTGTCATTTCACCTCAACTAACATTTTCTTTGTCTAATTATTAAGACTTGAATTGTCATATCTGTTGCACATCAAAGAAAACTCAATTCAAGAATAATCATAGATCGAAATCTAAAATGGTTTCTTTAAAAAATATATATTATATCAATTAAAGTCATACATATCGCATGTACATGTAGCTCAGACTTAATGTTATTAAATTAACCAATATGAGCATTACACTCCAAAATTAAAAATTAATTCCGCTATATTCCAAACTCCAAAGCCTTATTTGAACAATTTATGAAACTCTATACAGATAAATTATGTGCAATAAAGAGGCCTTTTGAACTTTGTTCTTTTATTATTACACGTACTACTCCTTGACAAAGACAAAAGATATTGATGTAAATATTTTTCCTACTTATTAGTTACATTCTGACAAATTAACAAATAATTTTGACAATGACAATATGGTCATGTATGTCAGATAGTTATTTCCCTTTCTGTATACATGGTATATGACATAATTACAATGCAAATGTAACTCATAAGCCATAAGTGTTAGAGACCTAGGGTCTCTTGATTTGAGGTCTTTGTTAACAACTTTTGAGAGACCTACATTAGGGGCGTAGCTAGGTATTCATTCAACTGTAGGCACCAATCAGCAGGGGGTCTAGGGGCCGTTTAAGGACCCCAGCATCTAGCTGGTAGGGGGTTCAGGGGGGCAAAGCCCCGGATGGAAAACGGTTTTCAGCGTTTTAGCTGCAAAATTTTATGTACAAAAATATTAAATTTACTGGTTATTTAATCATGATAATTATAATATACATGATGAAAAGTTCGAAGAATTATGAATAATGTACCATAACATCTGACTGGTGAAAGTTTTTAAATAACGCAGTACAATCCGTAATATAAAAAAAATATATTTACAATATGCATTGCCCAGCGTTGATCAGCGTATCCTTTTAATTAAGCAGTACACACTGTTTGGTATTATATCTATTCCGTTCTGATTGATATACTAGTATACGTTTAACTTAATTAATAGTACATATTGACAGACGATCCTTCATTAAAAAAAATAGGCATGTAAACACTGATACTACTATATAATAGAACTATCCTTTTGGCTAGACATCAACCATTAATCTTTTGAATCTTAAACCTTCACCCTAGCCACACAAACGCATACAGACATAGTCGATGCCCAACAAAATTCAAGAAATTCGTATTTCTTTATATATCCTCTTCTGTAAAAACCCTACCTTTAGGAAATTTTGAAAAATTGTGGCCATTTCACGCAGATTTGAGAGTACTTAAAATTACTGGAAACCAGTTGATTGATTCATTTTTTACATATTTATGCAAGTTCAGGACCGTTGAATTTTTTTTTTTTACAATAAATACAACTTGGAGCTAGGTCCTGTAACAGGTGTCGTCCAGGACGAAGGTCTAGAAATTTAAAAATGCCATGCATTGGAAAATGAGGGATTATTGGATAGGAGCATAAATTTTGCCTTTCAGTAGACCAACTACGAACTCCTCAAAGAGTTGCATTCTCTCTACAACTAGGCATCGGATTTAATTTTCCCATTCTGACCAGGCGTGACTGCGTATTTATACATCCTGCACAGCCAAACGGACGACCAACATTGGCAAGTCGGATGAAGACAAAATGGAAAGCTATTTGAAAACTAACAACAACTAATTAAAAAACTCATGTGTCTAAGTTGAGGTTCATTCAAGTTTTTGTTGATAGAAGTGAAATGGTCTGAGCAAAGTTCTAGTTTTATAAATATAGTTTCTATATAAGGTAAAATCGTAAAAACATTCAATTCTATCCAATATTCCATTCACTAAGGACGAGAGACTAGTGTACACATGACATTCGATAATTTAAGAGTTTTGACAACTTCAACGGGTTTCATCTACAGATTACGTTGTTTATTATTTTTTTTTGACAAAAAAAAAAAATTGTGAAAAAATTATGTGTAGGCACGTGCCTGAAGTGCTTAACAGCAGCTACCCCTGTACATGCCTAGCAGGGTCTCTTAATTTGAGGTCTTTGTTGACAACTTTTGAGAGATCTACATGCCTAGGGTCTCTTGATTTGAGGTCTTTGTTGACAACTTTTGACCTGTAAAGGTCAGTTAAGGTTACCACAACTGTGAATGATGTTTGAATGCTATCACCATTTTTTTTTTTTCTCCTCTTTTTTTTTTTTTTTTTCTTTTTTTCTTTTCTCTTTTTTCTCTTTTATTAACAGAATGATGAAAATAAGTCCCTACAAAATTTAAGCGAGAGAAAAAAAACTCAGCTCAAAATTATTTATTGTTAGTATCAGTCAATTTTTTAGTTGAATTATAATTCCATGCCCTGACTAAATAAAAAAATCCCTTTTTATTAGATACAATTTTACAAGTATAGTATAACATAAATTATTAATTTGATTTTTTTATGTCAATTTCTCATTTGATTATTTTGTAAGTAATACATTCCATGAAAACAATTATTAACAATGGCAAAGTATTGTATTTATTCAACTAGTTTCTGGTAATTGGTCGTTTAAAACCAAGGACAGGCCACCATTGATTGCATATTACAAAAATCTTAATGATTTGTAATTAAATTTGTTGGGTTGTGTATTGTTATATTGAACAAAGGATGTTCATCTCCTTAATGAGGGAAAATGTTTCTATTTGATGTGGGCCATTCAGATCCAGGAACCGCTGGTCATTAAATCGTAATATCAATCATTTGCCTGAGGCATCTCAAACTATTGTATATTTGATCATTAAAAAGTTTTAATAGAATTATTTGAATAAGATACATATTGATTGTTGAGGAAATTTTAGATTGTTTAAAAAGAAAAAAAAAAATGTTTTATTTTCATAAGTCGAAAATTGGTCATTTTCATTACCATTTATAAGGTACTTATTTTGGTGTCTCATCCCTTTTGCACATTTACGCAAATAAAATATGTTTAAACTAAACTTATTTTGGTCCAATTCGAGGGTAAATGATAATCACTTCTATCATAATCAAGTCTGCAACAAATACAATTTTTCTGAAGGCTTATATGCTGAATTGGTCAAACTTTGAAAATCACAGAAAACACAATTTTCCCTGAATCAATGAAAATAGGTAAATCAACACTAACTGATTTGAAAGGTGGAGGTTAATTTTCAGTTAAAGATTTTTATAGAGGAAATCCTATCTCAAATTACATGGATTAATACAATTATTACAAGGAGTCTTATAAGCCATTGTGATGAAAGGAAATTAAATATAGATTGAATATTGGAGAAACTAATAAATGTAACTAAACATAGAATAAACAAGATATTTTCTACGAATTACTCAAGGTTATTTATATTTTCATGAACCTGTACAACATAAACAGGTGCTATCACCATGAATGAGTAGGATTGAGGCTTTAACCTTATTGAGAAGTCTTAACATGATATGACTTATTTGTGTCCCTGACATCAAATTTAAAGAGTTGAATCTACAAGCTTCAGAGTGTTATAAGGATTAAATATGCAATAAGGATTAATTGATCAATCATGGGAGTAATAAGGCTGATAAGGTCAATCTTGGTTGGAATATGATTAAATGAACAAATTATTTGGTTTAATAAGAATTAAGAAGACTAGTTTGGGTAAAGAAGGATTGACTGGACAATCTTAAGTAGATAAAGAGTACCAAAAACACTAATTGCAATTTGCAATGCTCTTTTCAGTAAATCAGATTTATGATATATTTATTTTATTTCTATGCCGCTAAAGGTAAAAATATAATTACATTTATAGAAATAAGGAGATGTGGTATGATTGTCAATGAGTCAACTGTACACCAGAGACAACTGAATGTCAATGTAAGGAGATGTGGTATGATTGTCAATGAGTCAACTGTACACCAGAGACAACTGAATGTCAATGTAAGCAACTGAAGGTCATAGATGAACTTTCAACAATGAGCTACATCTATATGTAAATCTGTAAGGTGTATGCTAAAATCATTAAACAAGGGACAAATATTACAGACAGATAGTTACCTGACAACCTCTTAATTACAGGCTTCTGTCTTTGGACACGCACATAAAGAATGGGACATAGTTTGACAATACAAGGTGTGAGCACTGAATCCCCCACCTAAACTATTAAAGACAGTGGTGTTACAGAAAGACATAAGATTTTCAAGTTTTCAGACATCCCCAAAGTGCTTTTAACACTTTTCATTAAACTTTGGTGACTGATTCATATCTATTAAGATAATATTCCTTTACCCGGTAGTTTTTTATAAATTACCTGATATGACATTTAGAAGTTATTGCTGTTTATTCTTTAATAACACTCATGGTGCAGCTGTTTATTAACTTAGATAATGCACCATTTTGTTCTGTTATGAAATCATTGATTGTCTAAAGAACAACGAAGAATGTATCATTTTATTTTGATCTTTTTTAGAATATTTTACAGACTAAAGAGCTTTTCTGATCAGTTATTAATTATGACCAACAACAGAAAAAAAATGGACTTAACAAACAAAATGTTCCAGGATCTTTTCTTATCCTTTGTAAGGATTTTTGAACTAATGATAATGTAAGTTGAAGTTAATAAGTTATTCATAGCAATAATCCATTCGATTAACCAAATATTGACATCCTATTTTAGTGTTCTACCTGAAGGTGTAATTTTTGTGGAAATGACATTATTAATAAAAAAAAAAAAAGAAGGAAAATTGTACCATGTAAATGCAGCTTCATTGTATGATTTTCTATGGTATGAGCATGTTTAACATTTATTATCTACAAATGTAAGATTTTAAGGAATGAATAATCTTAAAAAACTTTAAAAAAAAAACTTGAATCATGCTCTAACAGGAAGGTTTCTGACATTGAAGAACTTGAAATGCTATTGTATAAAAGGATGTATGCACAATGAACCAAATAAATTATTATAACTTTTATATATATGTCAAAATTTGCATGCAAAAATTGAAGATATTTATCTCAAATTGAAACATGAAGTACATGAATTTGAAATATAGATTAACAAAAATAAATCTGTACTTCTTATTGTATCATTCTAGTTTTAAATCTGTGTTATTCATCAATAGTAAGATTACAGAATATTTATTTACAGTGATGATAATAATTTCCAAGCATACAACATGACTGTTGGAACCAAAACTATTATATCAGAACCTGATGCAGCGATATGTAAATTTTTCCCAACAGATGTCCTTCAGTTTACTGAGAAAGTAATAGCAGTGGTTCAATAATAATAAATCTGTACTTCTTATTGTATCATTCTAGTTTTAAATCTGTGTTATTCATCAATAGTAAGATTACAGAATATTTATTTACAGTGATGATAATAATTTCCAAGCATACAACATGACTGTTGGAACCAAAACTATTATATCAGAACCTGATGCAGCGATATGTAAATTTTTCCCAACAGATGTCCTTCAGTTTACTGAGAAAGTAATAGCAGTGGTTCATGTTGAGGTAATCTTTTGGATTTTATATTATCTGGATCATTGTGACCTATATTTTGAAATCATTCTTTACAGAGCTTTCTTTATAAATTAAATTCCTACTAATCAACTAATCCCCCTTTCTAGCATGATGTGATGTTAAAACAAGCTTCAATTACACCATTCAAAGATAGTAATGGTGTTTTATACTGTAATCAGCTATTTTACTATACAGATAAAGCTATACGTATAAACGTTAGCTTTATACGTCAATGACCTCAACTAACCTATAAACCCCGCCTTACTTACCAGAACTACTGTATTTCATCAACAATGTCACGTCACAACCATGACAACGTGTAGTAACAATGGACAAACTTTTAAGAATTTAAACTTGTTATGTCTTCCAATTGGTAATATATAACCATGTTTATTGAATCTTATTAATTAAGTTCATTTCCCCTTTCTAATTATACCCCACGCAACGAAGTTGCGGAGGGTATAATGTTTTTGACCCGTCCGTCCGTCCGTCAGTCCGTCAGTCCTGTTTCTTGTCATCGCAACTCCTCTCAAACCACACAACAGAATTTCACGAAACCTTTTCAGATAATAAGGACATACTATGTAGTTGTGCATATCGACGGGAAATTGCGATTCAATTTTTTTTCTAGGAGTTACGCCCCTTTGAACTTATTTACTTTAATGTACTACTGCAACAGTTTGTCATCGCAACTCCTCTCAAACCACACAACAGAATTTCACGAAACCTTTTCAGATAATAAGGACATACTATGTAGTTGTGCATATCGACGGGAAATTGCGATTCAATTTTTTTTCTAGGAGTTACGCCCCTTTGAACTTATTTACTTTAATGTACTACTGCAACAGTTTGTCATCGCAACTCCTCTCAAACCACACAACAGAATTTCACGAAACCTTTTCAGATAATAAGGACATACTATGTAGTTGTGCATATCGACGGGAAATTGCGATACAATTTTTTTTCTAGGAGTTACGCCCCTTTGAACTTATTTACTTTAATGTATTACTGCAACAGTTTGTCATCGCAACTCCTCTCAAACCACACAACAGAATTTCACGAAACCTTTTCAGATAATAAGGACATACTATGTAGTTGTGCATATCGACGGGAAATTGTGATTCAATTTTTTTTCTAGGAGTTACGCCCCTTTGAACTTATTTACTTTAATGTATTACTGCAACAGTTTGTCATCGCAACTCCTCTCAAACCACACAACAGAATTTCACGAAACCTTTTCAGATAATAAGGACATACTATGTAGTTGTGCATATCGACGGGAAATTGTGATTCAATTTTTTTTCTAGGAGTTACGCCCCTTTGAACTTATTTACTTTAATGTATTACTGCAACAGTTTGTCATCGCAACTCCTCTCAAACCACACAACAGAATTTCACGAAACTTTGTAGATAATAAGGACATACTATGTAGATGTGCATATCAACAGGAATTACGGTTCAATTTTTTTCTAGGAGTTATGCCCCTTTGAACTTATTTGCTTCAATGTACTTCTGCAACAGTTTGTCATCTCAACTCCTCTGAAAACACACAACAGAATTTCATGAAATTTTGTAGATAATAAGGACATACTATGTATATTGACAGGAAATTATTATTCAATATTTTTTCTTATACTTATTTAATTTCTCCAATGACAATGTGGGGACGTGGGGTATGTGAGCGTGCTCACTAAGGTTCTTTAATTCCTAAAAATGTCAATGTCTTACCGCCTGAACTACGCTCATAGGAAATACCCCAAAATGGTACCCAAAGAGGGAAATTCCAAACACTTTTTTTAAACAATATTTTTGTTACATATTTTTTTTATTTTTTATTTTTTTTTATCGATTTCAGTATAAAGACAATATACGTATAGTGTCTTAAAATATAAAATTTATTTGTATTCGGCACAAAACAGGGGAAATGCTCGGTAAAACCTTGCATTTCCCCTGTTTCTAAGCCTCATACAAATAAATTTCATATTTCAAGACACTATACATATATTCATGATATTGTCTAAATATCCTGATTTTATTACCATTAATCATTTTGTTATCTTGAAATATATATATATGTATATGTGATTCTTGCTGATAAGGATATATGTGTAGTCCATCAGACAAGTTTTTTAAGCTCATATGAAAGTTCAAATTTAGCAAAAAGTTAAATATGCTTTATTTGGTGTAAAAAGGGAAATTTTCACAGCAGTTTTATTTTGTTTTTTTTTTCACTGTTAGAATTGAAATACGAATATAACTTCTGTATAAAAGTAAGGAGATGCTGATTGCCAATGAGAATACTACTAGTATTCACCAAGTTCAAATGAAGTGGATGTAATTAATTATAGGCAAATGATAGCATCCTGCCTTCAACAATAAGAAAAAACCCACACCGTATAGTCAATTGCAAAAGGCTCTGGCCAATGAAAAATATGAAACCGTTTAATTGAAAAAGCTAACGGCTGCATTTATAACAAAACAATTTACAAAATCAAGTATGACAGACATATGCATGAATTCTACACAGATTATTAGGCCACAGACCACAATTAATTCCTCTATCAGTTCTTTATAACTTTTTGTCTCATTAAAAAAATTGCACCAAATCTTTTTGTCAAATTTTGTGTGTGTGTAATGTATAGTACTTGTGCAAAAATATATCCAAAATTCAGAAAGATTGCAGTCACACATCTTACAAATTTAGCCAATACACATCCATACCCCTATTGACAAGTCAAGAGATGTTCCGAAAACTGTAAATATTACCTTTTTTGCACTTGGCCTAATCACTCATTCCAAATCAAAATCAGTTAAAATACAACATCCAAAATTTTATTTCACCTCTCTTCTTTCATTTCCACCAAAAAAAATCTAAGAAATGAGTGAGGAAGGGAAAGAAAAAAAATTAAGGAAAAATACACTCTAATTAAAAGGAACTATATTCGTGGACAACGAAAAGCGGGGTCATTAATTGTGGTCTTGGGCCTATTAGCAGACTTGGGGTCAATTACATTGGAATGTAATTAATTAAATTACACATTACATTGCAAAAATGGTCAATTACACTAATTAGACATTACACAGTTTTTGAAATGTAATTAATTAAATTACAATTACTTTACTAAAGTAATTAATTAAATTACACATTACATTTCATCATGATATTTTTTAACAATAATTTACATGTTTATATAATGCATGTGTAAAATTTTCATGTAAGCAGAGTTTAAGCGTTGCATTTGATAATCATTTAATATAGTTATTTTAATGTTTTGTCAATTATTTATGAATCTCTCTGGTCTGAAAACAGCAATTGTACATAGTCTTTCGACAGGAGCTAATATGGTAAAAGATATTGTTTGATC
The DNA here is from genome assembly GCA_019925275.1 of Mytilus edulis. Classification (NCBI taxonomy): domain Eukaryota; kingdom Metazoa; phylum Mollusca; class Bivalvia; order Mytilida; family Mytilidae; genus Mytilus; species Mytilus edulis. The sequence goes on from CM034349.1 coordinate 32,362,744, forward strand.
AGGACATGGAAGTTTTTTGATTAAAAGATCATTATATTGATAGGAGAGGGAATTTGTTCCTATTAACTTGTTAATACATCAAGGGGTATTTTGACATCTCAGAAATGAACTCATTTGAATTAAACATAATATGAATAAGGAAATTATAAATGAATTTAAAATATTTTTTTATTTTACTTTAAAAATATAAAAAAAGTGCTTGTCACAATATTGAAAATAATTTTAGTACAAACAATGTATATTATGTCTCAATATTAGCAATATTTTGCTAATTAGATAAAATATCTGTAATAGTGGCATTGCCTCTGGACATTTTAATCTGATTAATTGCTGTTTGTTTTTACAGCTATTAATTTTTATTTCTATAATCCTTTTGTGTATACTAATTTGACAAAATGATTGTATGCAGTGATTCTAAATTCTAAATGAACTGTCTCATAAAGATGTTTCACAGTGACACATTTTATTGTTTTTGTTTAACAAGGTGTTTATTACTTATCAATCTACTTAGTTAAAGATCTTTCTTAAAAACTGAACAACCCTAATATATATGATTATCACATTTTTTTAAATTATAAGACTATTAAAAAAAAAATCTGTAGGTCAAATAAAATATATAAAAACTTAAGAAAAAATTACAGACTTCATATATTAAAAAAGCATTGATATTAATATTTGAAAAATATATATAATTTTACAATTTATATTATAAAACACAAATCCTTAACTGTAACACCATAAAAGTACATGTAGTTGAAATGTAATTCAAAAGTAATTGAGCATTACATGCTTTTTTCAATGTAATTAATTAAATTACCATTACATGTAATTAAAAAAATGATCAATTACACATACATTCAATTACATGGAAAATTGTAATGCATTACACTTAATTACCATTACATTTTTAATTACCCCATCCCTGCCTATTAGGGGCCTAATACTTGACCAATTCTAATAAAACTTGGCATGATTCAAGCTTAGTATATTATAAAACAGTTTACAAAGTTTCAAAGCCGTATGATACCAAATAAAAAAAATGTGGCATTTTTTATATCTGAACTTTGGGTGCTGAATTGTGGCGTTGAATTAGAACAATTTCAACTATCAAATTTGAGCTTCTAAAAACCAAAAGATACCAAAACTAACACTTTTTAATGTCTCTATGTATAAGTTAACATCTATTTAAAGCAACAGAAAGCATACTTCCTGTATCAGACTTATGAAAAATGGCCAGAAGTTAATTTTATATGAGCCTGTACCAAAAAATAGAGGTTTTCAAATAAAGTGAGGCCTTATATCAAATGTAATATTTTTCACTTACCACAATTTTCTGAAGTTGTTAAGGTATCAAAAAAACTTTAACATGTTATAAATGTACTTTTAATGGAAATATAAGTTTCAAATAGCATAACAGATGAGGATAAAATGGTCTTTAGCTATGTCATGCTTAAATAAACAGGTTGTCAATTTAGGCCGTTCCCCTCATTTGCATATTAAAAAGCATATAAATGATATGGGAGATGGAGATATGCTTCTTTTTGCTTAAATCTGTGCTTAGATATGATAAAACATGGAGCCTGGATGTAACAAGACTGTCACTTTCAACTATATATGTAGACAGTATGGTCTGATGCAAAGTTTATTAACTTTACTGTTTAAAACCTGATTGACATTTCAGCCTCAAAAGGCCAATATTTTAACCACTAGCTATCCAACAGAAGAAAGTAAAGGTAATCTGTGAAACAGAAATGGTTAAGCAACCAGTAATAAGTGTTTTTGATATAGATTCAGTGCAATCTGTTTAGGAATACAACTTTTAAGTGCATAGAACTTCACATTTCACCTGCTGCGTATACTGACCGTTAGACTTAGATTATTAAAACAGCCCATTTTGCACTCTTTTTATGTTTTTATCTACCTTTTTTTGTGTTCAGAGTTCACAAATAAGTTAAACAACTGAAATAAATACCACAAACACAAATAGATATCAGAAAAAACCTGTCAGAGAGAAATTAAGCATGCTGTTTTTGAACAAAAATTGAAAAAATTGAAAAAGCTACATTTTGGGCATTTAACCTGAAAAGTGACTTTTTCACAAAATTTCTATCAAATGAAAGTGAAAATCATTTCTTCTCATGTAGTTTGACAAATTAATACCAATAGATCATTCAGAGAAGATGCCAAAGTAAAAATTCAAAATTTGCTGAAATGCACCTCTTAGGCCACAGACCACAATTAATTCCTCTATCAGTTCTTTATAACTTTTTGTCTCATTAAAAAAATTGCACCGAATCTTTTTATCAAATTTTTGTGTGGTAATGTATAGTACTAGTCCAAAAATATATCCAAAATTCAGAAAGATTGCAGTCACACATCTTACAAATTTAGCCAATACACATCCATACCCCTATTGACAAGTCAAAAGATGTTCCGAAAACTGTAAATATTACCTTTTGCACTTGGCCTAATCACTCATTCCAAATCAAAATCAGTTAAAATACAACATCCAAAAATTTATTTCACCTCTCTTCTTTCATTTCCACCAAAAAAAATCTAAGAAATGAGTGAGAAGGGAAAGAAAAAAAATTAAGGAAAAATACACTCTAATTAAAAGGAACTATATTCATGGACAACGAAAAGCGGGGTCATTAATTGTGGTTTTGGGCCATTATCAAAAGTGTGATTAATTACCCATAATCCTTGAGTTTGATAACACAATTCTTCTCTGTTTATTATTTTTTGTATTTTTGAAGCAAACAAATGAAAAGGTTCAATTGTATATTAAATATCTTATAGATTTAATCTTTATGTACAATAATGAACCAACAATTAATGAAAAAATTGTTTTTTTCTGGTCAATTTTCAACACTTTTTTAAGATAAAAACCACCATGGTAGTGTTTCAAAGTCATTTTATAAAAAAAAAATCAAAGACTCCTGTGAAATTGTGAATCACAAAAATAAAACGATGCAACTGACAAATCTCGAAATAAAAAAAGTTGAAAGTCGTACAGTAACCTATAAGCTTTGTTAATTTCTGTGTCATTTGGTCACTTGTGGAGATTTGTCTCAGTGGAAAACATATATCACATAGTACATCTTCTTATTGTTATGTGTACTCAAGAATTGTGCAAAATACTGTTAAGCCGAATATTACAATATCTTCAAAACCATAATTTTTTCAAAAATTTTGCCACAATATAACATATAGGTTGGTAGTTTTGTTAATGATACACAGCTTATTTTCCTACTATTATGGTTGTATTGAAATGTGAGGCAATATTCTTATATATGAGAAGTAGTTTATGTATTATCGTTTTAAGTTAAGTCATTATACATGCTATATATTGATTAAGGAAGAGAAAGACAGCTGTGAAAATATAAGTACGAAATCAAAAAGAAGGAGAACTGATGACGACAAAATTTCAACCACCATTGGTCATATTGGTTCAAATATACAGGGACAACATACAGGTGAAATGATAGCTGCCTTGTCATCATCAGTGTTTGGTATCAATGGTATATTTGGGTTCATTGTACAAGGAACAAAGGTTGGTATTATCTCAGACACCGATTTAAGCCAAGGAGTGGCTCAAAAACATTTGGGGGAGATTTTTTTTCCAATTTTTTGCCTCGCTTGAAAGAGTCAAAAAGCGAAACATACATTGTAGGTATGCTGTTTTCAACATCAACGACGGTGACATGGAGGCGTCAACAATGTATTAGTTTGTGATTAGGTCTAGTTTATGATGAACCACAAGTGGTAGGTCAATCATATTTGGTATGCAGTTGTATTAGCATTGGCACATCTCATTGCCATGGAGATTATTTGGCCCTGCCCCCTCAATCATGGTCTATTGACTTTGAAACTTTTGCTTCTTATACATGTATTAGTTTGTGATTAGGTCAGTATATGGGGAACCAAACCACTAGTGGTAGATCAATGATATTTAATATGCAGTTGTAGAAGCATTGGCATATCTCATTTCCGTGGAGATTATTTGGCTCCGCCCCCTAAGTCATGGTCTATTGACTTTGAAAATTTTGCTTAGTTACATTGTAACATATATTAGTTTGTGATTAGGTCAGTTCAGGAGGAACCATTAGTGGTAGGCCATTTATTGCCAATGTTAATTGGTATTCAGTTGTATCAGCATTAGAACATCTCATTTCCATGGAGAACATTTGGCCCCATTCCTTCAGTCATGGTCGATTGACATCATTGACTTTGTAACTTTTGCTTAGTTTATATGTATTATTTTTTTGTGATTAGACCAGTTTAAGATGAAATGTTAATGTTAAGTCAATGGTATTTGGTATTCAAATTTATTGGCATTTGTAAGTATTGTTTCCATGGAGATCCTATATTTCCACCCCCTCTTCATGGTTCATTGACTTTGAAACTTTAACATAGTTTACAAGTTAATGTTTGTCTTTAGGTTTGTTTAAAGGGAATGACTTATAATAAGTCAATGATATTTGGTATGCAGTTGTAATAGCATTGGCACTTCTCATTCCAATTGAGATTGATTAGCCAAGTGCCTCAGTCATGATTCAATATTTACCCAACTTATGTAACATGTTAAGTAATTGCTATTTTAATGTCCACATTTGCATAATCAAAATTACCAAAGAGCGAGACATATCTCTGTGATAACAGTTTATCTTAATTTTTTTTGAAATTTCAATTTTTTTTAAAAGTACCAAGAAGAAATCTTCAATAACACTGTGAGTATTGGGTAATAGCAAGAAATCTTCAATTGCACAGTATTATGCATCAGCAATATGAGTTGATTATATTTGCTGAATCTTATCATATATGAAATACACATCCATTCATATAGTACTTAAGTCTATAAAAGGCCTTGTATGACCAAATGTGAATCAATTCTAAAGAAAAAAACATTGACTTTATTTATGCTACACAGAATGAAAAAAATATATTGGTAAAACATGGTAAAGAAAACATATAATAAAAAAAAACTGTACAGTGCAGCTACTAACTGGATGACCACTAACTTTGACGCAAAAATTATAAATAGCAAATGATTGAAATGGACCAAACTATAAAAGGCTAACTTAGTTAGCCACAGCTATTGGTTTTAAACTATTGCCCAAGAAAACAAATCAATCAGAAACTGCACTCTTAGAGGGTTTTTAAAATAATTTGACCTCAAGCATCATAGAAGAGACAGTGATTGTTGAAATGCTCATCTGGTGCAGTAAAATTGGTACCTATAAATAAATGTTTTTACCTCTAGCATAACTTGGTAAACATTAACATACCTCTCATACTCAAGCTTTGATTTCTAGTCATGATATTGCTATACTTGAAGTCCTTTTTGGTTTGATCAGGTCTTCATTGATTGTAAGAGGTTTTGAATTTTCAAACTTAAAATAAAATTGAGAATGGAAATGGGGAATGTGTTAAAGAGACAACAACCGACCATAGAGCAGACAACTGTGGAAATACACCAATGGGTCTTAGTTTTAATTGAGCATCAATTATTGAAAAGACATTTTTTGTGGACATTGACATCTGGTGCAGTAAAATTGGTATCCTTAATGTTATTTCATACAGTCTAATTATAAAATTTAATTGAAGTCAGCAGTGTTTATGAGAAATTAGTAATTACTTAATGTCTTCAGGAGAATGGATGAAAGAATCATATTAATTGATTGAGTATGTCTCGTCTGAGGCCCTTGCTGTTGAAGTATTCTTGCATGAGAAATTAAAAGTATTATTTAAATAACATACTATTTCAATGGATGATGCATGATTCTTGAGTAATCTTACGGAACACTCAAAGGTCTTGGTTTAAAACAGATTATCATGGATGTGGAAAAAACCAAGATTAGTAGATGGATTCAGAGTAAGTGTGTGACAGGGTTAGCATCTATTTATAAGCATAACCTGTCACATGACAAAGTTTACTTTACAATACTAATACTCAGATAATGTGATAATTGTAGAGATTCAATGTAGGGACATTCCAAAACAAAATATTAACTTTTGACCTTGCTTGTTATTAGTATTGAGGGGGATAGGACCTTTATCGGGACTCCGGAATCGGGTGTTTTTAAGCTCCGGATTTCGGATTGACCCTCTCGGGATCTGGGAATCCTTTTTTTCGGATTTCGGGACGTCGGGATTTACTTTATTTAAATTCGGGACCTCGGGATTTCGTTTTTTTAAGTCCGGGATTTCGGATCAGGACCCCTCCTATCCCCCCTCAGTATTGTCAAAGATTTAAGAAGATGCTGTTATGATATGTTACTATTTTTCAGGTTACTGTTACATCTTTACGTACCAGTGGACAATTCTCGGAGCAGCTTAAAAATGGAAATATCAAAAATGCACATGCAACTGTTCGCTATAGCCCACAGTGTAATATCTTAACTAAAGAAGGAAGAAGTCAACTTATTGATATATTTTTAGGAATGAAAGTATTACTGCAATGTCTTGAATTGTAAACACAGAAACTGTTTATTTAAAAACTCTTGATATTGGTTGAATTTAAAAGTGAATAAATCTGCAAAGGAATCCATCCAGTAAACAATGAATTTGTTCAAAGTACCTATGGTACTTTTACATTAGGATCTATCATATGTATAATAATTCATATAATTTTTATACGACCGCAAAAATTTTAATTTTTTCGTCGTATATTGCTATCACGTTGGTGTCGTCGTCATCTTGCGTCGTCGTCCGAATACTTTTAGTTTTCGCACTCTAACTTTAGTAAAAGTGAATAGAAATCTATGAAATTTTAACACAAGGTTTATAACCACAAAAGGAAGGTTGGGATTGATTTTGGGAGTTTTGGTCCCAAAATTATAGGAATTAGGGACCAAAAAGGGCCCAAAATAAGCATTTTCTTGGTTTTCGCACTATAACTTTAGAAATTTTGAAAACTGTGTATGTAGATTCTTAATTTTTAGTCCCGTTTTCAAATTGGTCTTCATTAAATACCAAAGGGTCCAAAATTAAACTAAGTTTGATTTTAATAAAAATTTAAAAGAAATTTTCAATTGCACAGTATTCAGCAATAGCAAGAAATCTTCAATTGCACAGTATTGTGCAATAGCAAGAAATTTTCAATTGCACAGTATTGCGCAATAGCAAGAAATATCTAATTGCACAATATTGTGCAATAGCAAGAAATTTTCAATTGATTGGAGTTATCTTTCTTTGTCCAGAATAGTAGTTGAATCAACTTAAATCATTGTTTTATATAATACACAATGTATATTCACTTTTACTACCAACTGATAAATTAAAACAATCTTTACCATTCAGTGATAACAAGCACTTTTTGTTACATTTTAATATTTTATGATGTATTTAAATGAGTAGTTATTCTCAAACTCCATTAGAAATTTGAATTGAGATCAGTTTTGAAAAAAGGGAAAGGGGCATGTGAAAAAAAAATGGGGGGGGGTGTTAAATTTTTCTCATTTCTTCGAACATTTTTTTGAGAGGATAAATATTCAACAGCATAGTGATTGCTCACAGACAAAAAAATTATTTTAAGTTCATTAGACCACATTCATTCTGTGTCCAAAACCTATGCTGTGTCAACTATTTAATCACAATCCAAATTTAGAGCTGAATCCAGCTTGAATGTTGTGTCCATACTTGCCCCAACCGTTCAGGGTTCAACCTCTGCGGTCGTATAAAGCTGCGCCCTGCGGAGCATCTGGTTATCTCTTGCTATGTATGCCTTACACTTGCCATGTATAAAATTAAGACTCAATCAAACTTATTGTGCTGCTCATGTTATTACAAACCAGTAATAAGTCTAATTTGGTAGGTCACATTCTGCAAAAGGGGAGGTGGATTTTTATACGACCCCAAAAAATTTTGCAGTCGTATATTGGTATTACGTCGTCGTCAGCGTCGTCCGAAGACGGATGGTTTCCAGATAATAACTTTAGTATAAGTAAATAGAAATCAATAAAATTTTAACACAATGTTTATAACCACAAAAAAAAGCTTTGGATTGGTTTTTTGGGTTATGGTTCCTATGGTTTAGGAATTAGGGGCCCAAAGGGGCCCAAAACAAGCATTTATCTAGTGTCAGTACAAAAAGTTGTGTATAAGTATTTCAATTGTTCTGAAATTGTACCACAATGTTAAATTCCATTAGAAGAAGGTTTGGATATATTTTGTGGTTTATGGGGCAAACAGTCTTGGATCAAAGGACCAAAAAGGGGCCAAAAACAAGCATTTTTGTAGTTTCAAGACAATAAATTGGAGTTATCTTTCTTTGTCCAGAATGGTTGTTGAATCACCTAAAACCAATGCTTTATGAAATCTTCTTTGAAAATTGGAGTTATCTTTCTTTGTCCAGAATAGTAGTTGAATCAACTTAAATTAATGCTATATGCAATATACAATGCAATATTCACTTTACTACCAACTGATAAATTAAAGCAGTCTTTACCATTCAGTGATTACAATCACTTTGATTACCATTCTAGGGTTATGCCCCTTTACAAATGAAAAAAATGAAGAATTTTTTAGTTTCTGATCTCTTAACTTAAGTTTGTCTCATCTGAATTTAATGACATTTGTATATAATGCTTATTACCTCTAAACTCAGTTTAAGTTCAATTTTTGGCAGCTTCACTTTTACAGTTCTTGAGTTATGTCCCTTTATAACGTTATATGCTAGCGGGGGCATCATCTGTGTCCCTATGGACACATTCCCCATATATTTTTTTAGAAGTTACTATTAATTAATATTAATTTTAACCATGACTGTATGACATTTTATATTTTAATATTTTATGATGTATTTAAATGAGTAGTTATTGTTGCAAACTCCATTAGAAATTTGAATTGAGATAATTTTTGGAATAAGGGAAAGGGGGAGGTGAAAAAATAATTGGGGGAGGGGGGGGGGGTAAATTTTTCTCATTTCAGATTTCAGAAATTAAAAAGAAAATTTCTTCAAATATTTTTTTTTTTTGAAAGGATTAATATTCAACAGCATAGTGAATTGCTCAAAAGCAAAAACAAATTTTTAAGTTCATTAGACCACATTCATTCTGTGTCAGAAACCTATGCTGTGTCAACTATTTAAGGTGGCTCGGGCGTATTCGAAGTTTCTATCAGAAGTGCCGTATTTTTGGTTATTTTATTCTTTAAAGAAAATGAATCAAATTGGTCGAAAAAAAATAGGGGGTCACGGACCATTTAAGCTCAAAATTTTACTTTTAAACAGGTATGTAAAAGGGACCATTTTTCAATGAAATGATAGGGGAAATAGAGGTGTTGACATATTTTTTTCGGAATATCAAAAAAACGTTCTATGACAATTGTTCCAAATCTGTAATACGAAAAGCTGGAAAACAGCTTCAAAGAATGAGCCAATAAAAAACATAGGTCACCGATAAGGGAAAAAATGTATTTTGCCTTACAACCCAAATTTTGGCGGGAAAATGGTAAAAATGGGTGAAATGTCATTTTGACCTTTTAAAAAATACGATAATAACGAAAATATTCTATTAGTCACATAACTACAATGATTTAATATTTCTAATTAATCAAAATATGAAATTTTTTTACGACAAATACTTTAGTAATTCATGCGTGAAATTATGCGCAGTCGAATAGTCCCGAGCCACCTTAATCACAATCCAAATTCAGAGCTGTATCCAGCTTGAATGTTGTGTCTATACTAGCCCCAACCAATCAGGGTTTGACCTCTGCGGCCTTATAAAGCTGTGCCCTGTGGAGCTTCTGGTTTGTTACAGCATTGGGAACATATAAGCTATCATCTGTGAAATTGATATTCCATAACAGTTGACCAGCTCCTGATTGTGTCTGTAAAATTTACCAATGGTTGATTTCATTTTGGCCATGTGAGCTTATGTCATCACTTGGCGTGTCATCCGTCTTCGTAATTGTAAACTATGTCACAATATTGGTCCAAATACCTGCAAACTTTAACTGAATGTTCCTTAGGGTATCTTGTTAATAAATTGTATCCAAAGTTTCGATTTGTCAATGATCATGGTCGCCATTGCTAAAAAAGAACATAAGGGTAAGATACAGTTTTTGGCTTTTATCTAAGAGAACATTGGCAGTTAGAGAAAAAGTGACAGGAGTTTAGGTGATGTATAAGTCAAAATCAATGTGCTATGAAATCAGGGTTACTGTCCGAAATAGTTTTATCTTTATGAAATTTTACTGTTTTTGGTTATTTTCTTAAAAACTATAACAGATAGAGAAAGTTTTAATGGGAACACATGTTCAGCTAAGTAATGTAATTCAACATGATCACACAATAGTCAATTGACCCCTTAAGGATACTGCCTTTTGTTTAGCATTGACAGAGTCAAAAAGTGAGACGTGTGTATGATGTTTCCAGTGTCAGCGAAAAGCGGTGGTGGCATCAACAATATATTTTTTTGTGATTTGGTCTAGTTTATGGTGAACCATTAATGGTAGGCTAATGTTAAAAGGTATGCAGAATTGCAGATGTATAAGTATAAGCACATCTCATTTCTATGGAGAAAAAATAGGCCCAGCCCCTGTCATGGTCTATTGACTTTGAAACTTTTGCTTAATTTACATGTATTAGTTTGTGATTTGATTAGTTTAATTAACATGAATAGTCAACGATATTTGGTATGCAAATTTATTGGTATATGCATTTGTAGTTAGCATGAAGATTCTAAAGCCCCACCCCTTCATCATGGTTCATTTGTAAGAGTAATTTCATTCCACCAGGGTTTTTTATTCCAGGTAACTGTTTTTCACTAGAGAATATTGGATGAAAATAGTGTGAAAGCTTTGATCTTGTTGTCATTGTTTTGTTTATATTAAACCAGTTTATTGTTTTCGTAAAATAATAGGTAAAATTAGAATAATTTTCAAGGAACCAGTTTGATTAATAAATATTGACATAGAAGATATGATTTTATATCAAAGTCTACGAGAAAAGAAATGCACAGAAAAATTTCGGCAATCAAGTATTAATATATGAATATTACAAGTAGTGACAATTTAAGAGACATTCTCTGTAAGCATCGAAGGATAAGGATTATTGATGGCCACTCACATTTTCAGATTTAAGTAATTTATGTATTATATGTTGGACTTAACCTAAATATATAAAAAAATAACTTAAAGGAATAGGTCCAGTAAGAACCCTTTTTGCCCCAAAATATAGCAGTTTTACAAAATTGTTTAAAATGTAAACTTTTAGCTTTTTATTGAAAAGTTGAATACTTCTGCTACATAAGTATGTGCTGATTTTGAAAATACATTGCATATTTATCGGGAACTAGCATCACTACGTTATGCTTAAGTACTAAATTCTTCACAATTTTAGCTTTTGTGTAAAATTTTAGACGGTTTCCGTCTTAAATAGAAGTGGCCGCATTTGTGTTCATTCTTAATATTTAAATGTAAGTTGTATTTGATGATAATACATAACATATTTAAAGGTTGAGAGTGAACACAGATGCGGCCACTTTCATTTTTGACAAAAACCATTTGAAAAGTGACATATTATGGCATATTTGATAGATTTTCATTTTTAAGCTTGAATTTGAGCGTCTTTAATGACTAAATCAGGTCAAATCTTTCACATAAACTATTGGAATCGACTGAAG